>JAACNH010003477.1:0-28763 GCA_019447015.1 Hymenochirus boettgeri
GACAGGATGGCTGACTTAACACTGGCTGGTGAACTGGATGGCTGACTAAACACTGGCAGGTGAACTAGTAGGCTGACCTAATAGTGACTTGTGAACTGGTGGGCTGACTTAACACTGGCTGGTGAACTGGATGGCTGACTTAACATTGGCTGGCGAATTGGATGGCTGACTTAACACTGGCTGGTGACAGGATGGCTGACTTAACACTGGCTGGTGAACTGGATGGCTGACTTAACACTGAGCTGGTTGAACATGGAATAGCTAACTTAAACACTGGCAGGTGAACTAGTGGCTGACTAATAGTGATTTGAACTTGTGGGCTGGACTTAACACTGGCTTGTGAACTGGATTGGCTGACTTAACCTGCAGTGAACTAGTAGGCCTCCTCTAATGTGACTTGTGCACTGGGGGCTGACTATAACCCTGGCGGGTGACCTGGATAGGCTCCTTACATTGGCTGGCTAACTGGATGCTGACTTAACACGCTGGTGACCGATACTGATACATTGGCGGTTAACTGATGGCTGAACCTAAACCTGTCAGGTGAACTAGTGGCTGAACTAATAGTGACACTTGTTGAACTGGTGGTCTGACTAACACTGGCTGGTGACTGATGGCTGACTTAAGGCACTGGCTGGTGAACTGGTGGACTGACATTAACACTGTGCTGTGGAACTGGATGGCTGACTACACTGGCTGGTGAACTGGATTGTATGACTTCACACTGGCTGTGAACTGGTGGCGCTGACTTAACACTGGCGGGTGAACTGGATGGCTGACTTAACACTGGCTGGTGAACTGGATGGCTGACTTTAACACTGCTGGTGAAACATGATGGCTGACTTCACACTGGCTGGGGAGCTGGATGGCTGACTTAACAACTGGCTGGTGACCAGGGATGGCTGACCTTGAACATACTGCTGGTGAACTGGTGGCTGAACTAACACTGGCTGGATGACTAGTAGGCTGACCTACAGTGAGGTGAACTAAGGGCTGACTATATAACCGTGTGAAATGTGCATTTCATGCGTGCTAACCATGTATTTGGCACTGTTATTAATATATTCGTTAATAAAAAAACAACATATATGCAAAATGAAACCGTAAGACACGTGAAAACTCAAACTAATTCCATACGTTATGCTCCCACTGTACCCCACCTGACAGTATATAACATTGCGGTAGACTGGTGCGTTTTAAGTCTAGTTGTATAAATTATGACGACTTCCGGGTGTACCTGACCCAAAGTTACGCGAAAACATGTTATGGGTTTGTATTAGTTGGCAATTTTTTTGCTTGTGCTATTCACTACAGAATACAGTAACGAACTGATGTTTTCTAACTGCAGTTGGTCCCCAGTAAAAAGCTATATTACATTTTATTTCCATTGTGGCTCATGTTAAGGACGAACTAAGGGCGAAATCCTTGTTAAAGGAAGACTGACCCACCCCACATTTTGGAGTGCATTTGTTGGGGATTACTTGCTAAGCCCCGTCCTCCATAAGTGTAATCTTATACTGCCAACAATGTACTACTGGGGCGATGTTATACTCGTCCAATGTATCAATAACGCTGTTTTACGGGTTAACAAGGTTTGGCGTAATTTCAGCTGCTGCTGCGACATTTATCCAAAAGCGTGGCGTAGCTATGTAGTAAAGGGCTACGTTACTTAAGCGCACACACGTTTGCACTATCATAAAAACCCTTTACAACTTAGGATAAGGGCCGTGAAGAACTAAAAAGTTCGACGTACCTGACCGAGAAAGACTCGCAGGT
Organism: Hymenochirus boettgeri; assembly: GCA_019447015.1. Lineage (NCBI taxonomy): Eukaryota > Metazoa > Chordata > Amphibia > Anura > Pipidae > Hymenochirus > Hymenochirus boettgeri. The sequence continues at coordinate 1,777 of JAACNH010003477.1, forward strand.
CCGTGAGGTTTCATTTTTTTGTTCGGTATTGGCCAAGTCATGTGTGTGTGCTTAGTGACCTGCTTTCTATATGTTTGCCACAAGGTGAACAGTTGCCAGTTTTCCTTCCTAAATATTTTTATTTTAATTACCCCACTCACGTCCAACATAGGGGATAAATTTAGCAGCTAGAGAAAAGCTCAGCACTCTCAGGGAGAACAGGCAAACTCTTAGCAGACGTAGTAGTGATACAGGATACTGCCAGTGATACATACTGCCATATTGCGTGCCTGCCATACACTAACCGCCATTTAGCATACTGCTTTAAGTCAGCAGTGTCTCATGACTCGCTAAAACTTGTGTATCACGGGATAACTAACCCCCCCCCCCATTTTAAAGAAGAAGTTACCTTGGAACTCTCTGATAACTTATAATTTTCTTATATTTTACAAGAGGGGCCGGATTTCTCTGGTATATTTTAATCATATCTCAACGACTCATCTTGTAAGTTCAGGTCTTTCCTTTGTTTCCTAGAGCTGGACTGTCCGAGTGCAGTACCACTGCCGTTTTTCTGTTACTATACTCGAGCGAAACAATGCATTCAAAACAACAACCCCCTTTAGTTTCACCTGTCACAAACACCCGTGAATAACGTAAAGGCTTGGTACACAACCCTATCCATCCTTCCTCCTGACCGACCTTTTGAGGCTTTCGACTGATCGCGGCAAATTCAGTCGCCCCGACAGTTTATGGACGAGAGCGTCCGCGTGGTCCATAGAGGACGCATGATCAGTTGTTATTTGTTGTTTGTTCGGCGGCGTCCGGATTTGACTAACGCAGAGTCAGCGTCAATTGCGGCGGCAAAAAATTTGGCCCGACTGAAACACAACACCGAAATGTTTTGAATATATAGATCGTGGGTATATAAGGGCGCAATAATTCGATGATTTATGTTGACTCTTGGTAATGTACTGGCAACTAAACCTGGTATGGACCACGTTATTACCCTCCACCCCCATCTGAAATAATAAGAGACTTTAACTAGTCCGGGTTTTTTATAATCCTCCAACCAATGTTAATCAGGTAGCCGGCTCCTGTACATATAGGGGATTAATTGTGCCGCATACAGTGAGATTTAAGGAATTATTTATATTGACAAGAACACCGGAAGGCATTTTGGCAATATCCCTATGTACCTAGGGTTCGCAGTGGTACTCCTGGTCACTTTATACACCTGTTCCCTTTTATTTTTCTTGGCTTTTAGATTGACTGTGTTGAAAAGGACATTACAGGTCAGCATTTGGTACATGATGCAGCCCTTTAATAACAAAGCAAAAAAAATAACAACATACTATTTTTTGAAGGAAACTTTGCTAACATTTACATTTTATAATGGATACGGTCCCACCGACCACCTATTATGTTGCGGAGCAGCCTTACCCGATTGCCCACAACATATGATTCATGCAAAAAGGGGAAGTGTAGATGGCGAAGCCTAGTGAGTAATAATATAGATCTTATCCAAAAGGCAAATGTTGGCGTCGTAATCATATTATCACTAGTACAGACACAGATAAAGTGTGTCCTTGTCACCTGCTAGAACGTCCCCATGGACTATTTTTCACTGAAGTGCAATCTGGTCATAACACAGGTTTAATATGCCCTGGTACGCGTTCACTATGGGAATGGCCTGGTTTGGGGTGCCACTCTCCCGTCATGGGCCCTGTCTACTTGTAAGAATTACTGTTGCAGAGCACAATGGGAGCACAATGAGAGAAACGTTCCGGCAACTTGTCCCCCCCGGCAGTAAATTGCATTTTACAAATACGGCCGCTGAGAAAGATCTTGCCTGGACAGAAGGTCCTTGCCCGCTGGGTGGTCAACTTTTGCTTACAGCCATCCCTTTTCCGTGTTTGTTATTGATCCGCTCCAGTGGTTTAACTTGTCCCATTCACAGGGGCAGTGTGTGTGATCGTTGGCTCCATTGCAGCGACGGAAAAGGTCCTGGCAATAATAATGTTTATAAAGGTCCCCCTGGTAACTGAAGGCCCCTGTAGGGAAGATTCTACAATGATCGGAGGGGGAAATCGTCCCATAACAATTGTTTTACCTGTCCTGGCAGTAGAGAGGAGGGCCGAAGATGGTAAGATTCTTTCTGTTTTGGGATTTACAGACATCGAGACATACCAAATCTTGACAATCCGAAACGGACGTACATTCGGGACCCCCAACGCCTGTCGGAACGCATTTCCGATGATTATCGACGGTTCAGGCTTTTTTATATAATCCAAAATGCGGCGTCGAGTCCCTGACAAGTCTCAAAATCTGCCTGGTTTTTGGAACAAGCCTTAGATTTCAGAGCGCTCGGCCCAGACAAATATATCCGTTGTTTGCAGCATAGTGGGCGTGAATGGACGTGCTCCCCCATAGGGAACTGCCTGAATTGGCCATGATGATCGGAAACGGTACGCCCACACCCCATACATAGTGCCACCTGACCCCGACCCAACCGCGCATCTCTCTTTTTTAAATCGTAATATACGTTTTGATTAATTGTGTGAACGGTTTTACTAACTTCCTGTTCCCTTTCAGGCTGGCAGAGATGCGTGAAAATATCGGTACTGCCCAAATTTTTTTATTCACAGCGTCTGTTTTATGATCCTTTGGCTGAAGGCGTCATGCTTTAATGTTACCACTGTGGATCTGAAAGGTAAAAGCAGAATGTCACTAAGAGTTCATGCGACACTGATTAGTGCGGCTGATCTCCCATGGCTAGGGAGCCAATCACCGGCCTGGAAGAACGCCCCAAAGGGGCTGATACATGAACCGCCCCAGTTTTGCATCAGCACCTAACTGGTGGCCACTAGACATGTTTAGATTATCATCCAACTGAGGGTAACTGCAGGGTCCCACCGCTAGATTGGCGACCAGTCCCTGACCCTCAAGCTCCCTGCCCCAACTGAAGTCCACGATCGCTGTCTTAAAAGACCAGCAGGGTTTAGCCAATAAAAGTTCTATGTTTAAATTGTGTGTTAATTTTTGCCCCAAACCAAATCAGCTTTCAAAATCAATCTGATTGGTTGGGGGGCAAATTAGCTCAATTTTTAACGATAAGAACTTTTATGAATCTCCCTGTAAGCTGAACTTGGGTTGGTTCCGGAAGTTCGGTCCGGTCTTTTAAACAGCCGAGTTTCCTTCATAACGCGCGTTGCCCACTTAGGAAAACAATTAAGTCCGTACACACGACCATACATGAGAAGTTATTGTCCAACAGTGCCCAGACTAAAGTATCTCTATATCCATGGCTGTGCCTTTAAGACCCGCCACGTAATTAAATTCACATAGCTGCTGTGCTAAGTGCCATTGCTGTATGGCTACACTGAAGATCACTGCAGCCTGCATCACACTTCTTATAGAACTGATAACCGCCTGTTTGTCATGACAATTTCATATTGTTGGGTCTTATTAAAGGCAAAGGTGGCAACGCTAAGCTATTGCCACCATAAGTCTCCATCGTTCTCCTTGCTTAGTTATGGAAACACGAGGAAGACGCCTGGGCAATGTTGCCCACCTTTATTTTAGAGGAAATTACACGACCACTGGCTACATTACAGATGATTACTTTTAAAGGCCCCTCTGTTTGGGATTTAACGGAGTCTTGGTTTGCTTTGGCCAATGATGGATTGTCAGCATGCGAATGCACACCAAGTGCCATACAAGTGCATTACACATGCCTGGACAAACGTGCATTTGTCATTCATAGGCTGCAACCTCGCACTTAAAAACAAAAATCTGGCTACTTAACATTTCCTTCCTTGCCCCTAACCACCGATGCTTTTTTAAATATCACTTTATTATATCAATTTTCTACACCAGATATTTAATGATACAGTACGGCCCCCCTTAATTCCCTTTCTGTCCAGGTTGCCACCGCCCACCACCTCCGCCTCAACAAGCTTTTAGTAACTTAGATCATGTGCCGGGAAACAGCAGTCAATCATTGGCTGTGATGTCATGGAGGGAGGAAGCCAAGCTTTCCTCGGCAGAATAGAGGCCATCCTCTTTATTGCATCTAATATGCGTGGAATATTGGCTGGATTTTGGTGCACGTGATCAGTTTTTTTTTGTGCCCTTTAATGTACAGCACTGTATTTCATCACCCAAGTACCCTTTATGTTATATTTAGAAACCCACAGACTTACAGAATTGGTGGTGGCGCGCCCGGGAACAAATCCTCCTTTTATGATGTTGCTGGAGAAGTGAAAACAGAATGTAAACAAATTGAAGAATTCCTTGGAAGAAAAGTATTAACCCCCCCGAAGGTAAACACAGCCACTTGAGGATCACTGGACACTGACTGTAATGGGATAGTCATGTGGTGATCTTCTTACACTGATAACCACGAGAGGAGGACTGTGATATTAATCAGGCATACCTTAATGAGGACGAAGTCCTAATAACCAATATTGAGAGGCATTCCCTTAATAATCAATGTTTTTAAATTTAAGGACCCTTCCTGTACCAAACACACTTTTTTAAATAATGGCAGAGAGGTATGATTGTTTACTGTACCTCCCATATCACTTTTGTTGGAAAAAATGACAGTTTTGCTTCTGCCAGGTTAGTGGCCCATGGGACTTTCCTGTTTAAGATGGGTGTTGAAGAATGCACCCGGGTGCGGTCTGGCAGAGAGCAGTTTTCTTTGTGCTGCCGCTCCCTGCCCCAGATTCTTTTCCTTTTGAACAGTTTTTTTAAACAACACTGGTATATGCAATAGTTTTCTCTCATGTCAAATGCACACAGATAGATGATTATTGTATCTTGAATCAGCAGAAAGTAAATTTTATAAACTAGAAATGTTTCCCGGTTAATCATTATTTTTTCTAATTTAAAACATTTTATTATCATGGCCATTGTGCAAGAATCGGTGTGGTCCTTGGCTAAGCATTGTGTTTGGGGGCCCCTTTGGCTGGGGACCCATTAGAGGCGTTTGTTTTATTTAAGTGTCTGCTGTCCTCTATCTGCTCTGTCTCTTGATTGATTATGGAGCCCCTGCATCCTAACCAGATCTTTATTTTGTACTTTCTATTATTTGGTCAGACCTGGCTCCAACAATCCATTCAGTTCCTATTCCTCTTGGAAGATTTTAATTTGGATTTTTTTCTTATATAGACAACATCCCAATTCTAGCACCAAAACACCCATAATCCAATTCTTGTCTGGAAATGACGTGTTGCAAATTCTCCTGCCTACATCAGCAACCCAAAGAAAGATCTGAATGGCAGTGAGTAAGTAATCGGCTCCCTCTGTGCGTTCCCATCTGGGAATTACAACAATGCTGTAAACCTGGGCCCCCAGAGCCATAATCAATTTGGTAACCATCACGCATTAGCCTTTGAGGGTTTACTGTCCTGGCTGTTACTGATTGGGTCAACCCTGGAAAATTTGTCACAAGTACATGGACAATGTGTTTCGCCCCCGAAATCCTTGCACCCGGTGGTCTCCGTAGGTCTGGAAATTAGCCTGGTTGGCTTCGTCAACTTTCATTGTGGGAATTTCCCATTGAGCTATTCAGACCTTTTTTCCTGGTGGGTCCGCGGGGGTTTAGCATTTAGGTATAAAACAAACATTTTATTCACCTAATCTGACTCATTATGACTCATTGTCCTCAATAAACTGTGCAAACAAGGAAAAGCTCCGATGTTCCAATCTGACTGATGCCCTTGTACCTACCTGACATTTCAATTTTGCCCCACTGTAAGAGTGATTTATGACTAGAGCCCTTGCAGGTTTTTTGTTTTTTTTTTTGCCCTTCCATGTTTTTGGGTGTTAGTTGGTCCCTATCTACTTTCTATAATCCACAACTTGTTAGAGTCTGGAATGGGGCCACATTCCAAAAGGGGAAATTGGAAATATGAATATTGCTTAGTCTAATCTGCAGGAACCAATTTAAGATATTTTCTAAAGCAATGGTTACAGACCAGGTATATTTTGTTTCCAATCGACCGAAATTCAGTGTATCAGTCGACTGGCTGAAAAGATGCATGGTTTCGTACGCGACCAATCGTTTGATTCTGGGCTAGCCTGGGCAAACCTCTGTACCTATTGACTGACCTGGTGTGTATAGTTCTAAATGAGGCCCTGTCGTCAAGCAGTCTCAATATAAATCAATCCTACAAGACTCTAGCTCTGCCAACCTATCAGATAAAACTGATTGTTGTGCCAGTGTTACTCATATGTGGGTCTCCCCCTTTAATTTTAGAAAAGAACTTTCTAAAATCTTTAAAGAAACCTGGATGCCTTTTTTGAACTGTCCGTTGACTGATAGATTGACGCCAAACAGTACAGAGGACTGTCGTCTGTATCCAAAGGATGTACTTGGATGGGATGAACTGCCCCGTGGCAGACTGCAACCTTTTACTACAACCGAAACTCCAGATATTAGTTTGGTGTTTAACAAGGCCCAGGGTGTATACCACGTATCTCACGCCATGGATGATGGACGGCCTGTCACATACACACAGTTTTCGAGGAGTCGTTTTCGGAGTCTGTCCGTTTTGTTGTCCCCACTGATAACTTCTACCATGCTTCTTCCAACATAACTGGGGCCTGGCAGACTATTAAAGGAGAATGAATTCTACTGACAAATTAAAATGGCGGGGATTTCTATGAAATAAGGGCCATATTTACTATAGGTTTTAATTTCAAATGCATGACTAGCCAAATCCTTAGAATCATTGATGTAACTTTCTTTTCTTTCCTGTTTTCCCAGGTCCTTTTGCTGAGTAGTTTTTGTCAAGTTCGTTCAAGTCTATGGGTCTGTTGCCAGAAAAAAGTTTTGACTTACACAGTGGTTGTTACCAGAAGCAGGAAGTCTGGGCAAAAGGAGCAGGAACAGTACCCATGAAACCTTTCAGTTTATGAGGTAACTTACATGACTGTCCTTTTGAATCACAGCTATTCAAATTGGGCTCTTTAATATCGACAAGGAGCCAGTGTTTAGGGGTGTTACCACACTCATAATTTCATATACTATTGCTTAAGGCCAACCCAAAACACCTTTTATATACGTACCTTATATCTAATGCTTCTACTTCCAGAACCGATCGCTGCTTCCCCAGCTATAGAAGCCATCTCTGCTGTGAAATGGGTAATTGTATTTGAAGTACCACTAGGGGGAGCGGTGCCAATGATCAGATTGCCTCAAGTGATTTCTGCTTTACCACTAAGGGCCAATGAGGCCTCGAATTCTATTAGAATTAGACAAGATCGACTTGCAGCAGGGAACAACTTCGGGTATGTCCACAGCCTGTTTTGCAAAGTAGGATCCAGTCCACACTCTGTGGCTATTTAGCTGATGGAATATTCAGGTCGCAACCCCAGTCGTTCCCCTCTACCAAGGACCAGCAATATAGCCCAAGCAATATAAAGAACCCTTATCATACAACTGATGAAAGGGGGCAGAGCGTTATCCCAGAAAGTTTGTTGTTTTTGTTGTGATGCAGAGATAAAGTGTTCACCCTGGTTCTTTATAGTGCTTTATAGTCTCGCATGCAGCAGCCATTGCAGTGCATAAGCCATCCCACGAATTGACGATGTCCACAGGAGCAGAGAGAAGTGAGAGGGATCCAGCTGTTAAATTAGAAGCATATTTGGTAAAAGAGAAATATTAGTGAAAATGTGTTCCCGGGGTGCAGGTGGTGCAAGGGTGACATGTCCTTTAAAGCTGTGAAAATAACATAAAACAATACAAATGTATATAATATTATTATATCATCCATAGATAATCGAATAGATAATAGCAATATTTGGCTTAATTTGGTCACAAACTTCCTTCTGTGCTTGTTTGGTGGTACCCATTCCAGATCCCCCCCCATTGAACATCCTGCACTTTGCCCAGAGGAAGCCGCAGGGTTTATCTTGTGAATAGGGCAGTCCGCTGCATAGGGTATGATACAAACCACCAATGTCCTAAAGCAAGGAATTTCTAATATATCCAGATAATGTCTTAACTTACCTTTTGTTTTAGGTGGTAGCCAAAAGTACCGAATTTGAATATCCCGACTGCAAATGACCGTAAAAAAATGGGAGATATCGCTAAGAAATGCTACCCGAGATGATTCACCACACGTGCGGCGATTCGATATTGAATATGCTTATATAATGTTGCCACGAAATACAGTAAAAACCAAAAAAAACAACCCTGGTATTGTGGGAACACTACTGGGAGAGATTATCCCGACCAGCAGGAAGTTATTGTAGTGTACTGTTTCTTTTCTTTAAAAATAAAAGCCATTGAACTCATTAACAAATCCATCTAGTTTTATATTCCCCCCAGTTTTATTTAAACACACAGTTCCCAAAATAAGTAAGTTTTTGGGGGGTTGGGGCCATCGGGGTCCATTCTGTTTTGAATGAAATTAACAGAACCCAATGATAAGCACCACAAAAAAAAAGAATTTGCCTCAGGCGTTGGAGCTACCATTGGGAATCTTTTAGGGGGCCATATCACTCTAACAAACAGCATATATGTTTCCCCAAGTTATTTAGTGTCTATTGATGATTAAAGATTTCCATGGCTCTGAACACATGAGCCAACATTAATATTGTTGGTATAGGAGAGTAGAAATCATTGAAGTTATGGATTCCTGTCTGTTTTTTGGTGTTATTCCCTTTATCTCAGATATGAGTGGGATCCTTCCAGAGTAGGACCAAAATAACATCTCCACGTTCCCAAGATCAATAAAACGTATTATAGTCCGTATCCTTATTATTAGCTTTCCCTTTTTCATTGATAAATCCAACTGCTTTATTACAAGGGGTATTATATGGTCTAAACACATTCCCCTGACTATAGCCACAAAACTGAACTGAAACAAACTGCCATTAAATACCCTCCACATGCTTTCTAAGAAATAACCTGTGGGACTTGGTACAATATTTTACGTTTGGTGGAAATATATAATGCAGGTTTAAAGGGACAATGTGGCTTCAACACGTTTGGGGTTAAATAAAAGCCGCATGTTTCCATTATAAAATGAGACCCATAATCACATCTTTGGCTGCTGCCTGTGAGACTTATCCTTGGGGTGAATGTTCAAATTTCCTGTTTTCCATTGGTTTGGTGAATCACCTGAACCTCTGCCCCCTGACTGCCCTCCGCCCCTGGTTCCGCATTAACTTGAACACAGAAGTACCTGGGGAAGAAATTGACAGGTGAGATGGTTGCATATTAATGCCGGCAGAGGCTGGTCACACGTGCCGGAAACAGGAGTGTTCAAGCGGAATATATTGGCTGAAACCCTTTCTAGTATCCTCACAAATTATATCTAAGAATGTGGATTTAGGGTTAATTTTAAAGGTACAATGGAAGGCCTTTTTATATAACCCTCTTGTTTGGAGACACATTACCCTTTAGAAAAATGTTCTCATTCCAAAAAAAAGTCCAGCCCTCACAATCAAAATTTGAAATGTACAGTATAAGCAATCGCCCATACAGGCCAAAACGCCAGTCATACACATCTGCCATCGACACCCCCTCTTAAAGTCCCGACGCGACGGACTTTAGTACAAAGTCAATTTTGCTGTTCTACTGATTCTCCTCTCCATGTTTAATATGTTTATATTTAAACTCTCTCTGTCTGGCAAACCATCACATCACTTTTGTCTGATGATTTGCCTTGCTATATTAAGTGTTTAATGTCCCAGGGCTTGCTGTGACTAGATTTTAGGCTGCAGACACCTTTCTATGGCAATGCTGCTGATATCTTGGCTCGGTCTAGGTAAGCAAACTGCGGAGGTATAAAGCTGTTTACTATGATCGTGTTGGGTTCAGTGCCTGTCACATTAACCTGATTTATATTCCTTTATTCTAAATGCCTTAAAATACTCTGAAATAAACTGCTTAAAATTCAATGTGTTCTGTTGGGGCTTATTATGAACTCTAAGGGTGGGTGCCTGTAAGGAGCTTAGTAGGGACTCTAATGGTGTGGTGCCCTGTAGGAGCTTATTATGAACTCTAAGGGGGTGGGTGCCTGGTAGGACTTATTATGGAACTCAAGGGTATGGTGCCCCTGGTAGGAAGCTTATTATGGAACTCTAAGGGGGTGGTTGCCTGGTGGAGCTTATTATATGGAACTCTAAGGGGATGGTGCCTGGGTAGAGCTTATTGAGGGACATCTAGGGGATGGTGCTGGTAGGAGTTATTATGGACACTCTAAGGGGATGGTTGCCATGGGTAGAGCTTATTTGGAACTCTAAGGGGATGGTGCCCTGGTAGGCGCTTATTATTGAACTCTAAGGGGATGGTGCCTGTAGGAGCTATTAGGAACTCCTAAGAGCTAAGGGGGTGGGTGCCTGGTTAGAAGCTTATTAGGGAACTCTAAGGGAGGTGCCTGGTAGGGAGCTTTTATGGAACTCTACAGGGGATGTGCCGTAGGAAGCTTATTATGGAACCTCTAGAGGGGTGGTTGCCTGTAGGAGCTTATTATGGAACTCTAGGGGGTGTGCTGGTATGAGCTTATTAATGGAACTCTAAGGGGATGGTGCCTGTAGGACTTATTATGGAACTCTAAGGGGATGGTGTCTGGTAGGTAGCTTATTAATGGAAACTCTAAGGGGATGGTGTCTGGTAAGGAGTTTAGTTGAATTCTCTACGGGGATGGTACCTGGTAGGAGCTTTATTATGGAACTCTAAGGGGACTGGTGCCTGGTAAGGGCAGCTTATTATGGAATCTACGGGGTGGTTGCCTGGTAGGACTTATATGGACTCTAGGGGATGGTGTCCTGGTAGGAGCTTATAGGAACTCTAAGGGGGGTGGTTGTCTGGTAGGATTTTATTATGGAACTCTAATGGATGTACTGGTAGGACTTATATGGAACTCTAGGGGATTGTGCCTGTAGGAAGGCTTATTATTGAACTCAGGTGTGGTGTCTTGTAGGAGCTTTAATGGAACTCTAAGGTTATGGTGCCTGGTAGGAGCTTATTATGGAACTCTAAGGATGGTGGCCTGGTAGAGCTTATTATGGACCTAAAGGGTGGTGCCTGGTAAGGAGCCTTATATGGAACTCTAACTAAGGGGATGGTGCCTTGTGGAGGAGCTTATTTGACTCTAAGGGGATTGTACCTGGAGAAGCCTTATTATGGAACTCTAAGGGGTGGTGGCCTGGTAGGATCTTATTATTGACTCTAAAAGGGGATGGTGGCCTGGTGGAGTCTTATTATGGAACTCTAAGGGGAATGGGTCTGGTAGGAGCTTATTTATGGACTCTAAGGGATGGATGTCTTTTAGCTTATTATGGAACTCTCGGGGTTGTGCCTGGTAGGAGTTTATTATGAACTCTTAATGGGGGTGGTTGCCTGGTAGGTGAATCTACCTATTATAGACACTCTCAGGGGATGGTGTCCTGGTAGGGCTATTAAGAACTACTTCAAGGGGATGGTGCCTTGGTAGAGCTTTATTATGGAACTCTAAGGGGGTGGTACCTGTAGGAGCTTATTATGGAACTCTAAGGGGATGGTGCTGGTAGAGCTTATTATGAACACCTCTAAGGGGGGTGTTACCTGGGTAGGGAGTTATTTAGAACTCTAAGAGGGATGTGCCTGGTAGGAGCTTATTATGGAACTCTAAGGGGTGTGCCTGGTAGGAGCTTAATATGGACTCTAGGGATGGTGCCTGTAGGAGCTTATTATGGAAACTCTAGGGGTTGGTTGCCTTTTAGGATCTTAATATGCTGGAACTCTAAATGGGATGGTGCCTGTAGGAGCTTATTATAGAACTCTAACAAGGGATGGTCCTGGTAGGAGCTTATTTGGAACTCTAAGGGGATGTACCTGGTAGGAGCTTCTTATGGAACTCTAAGGGATGGTGCCTGGTAGGAGGTTATTAATAGAACTCAAGGGGATGGTGCCTGGTAGGAGCCTTATTAATTGGAACTCTAGGGGGGGATGTGGCCTGGTAGGAGCTTATTAATGGAACTCTAGGGATGGGTGCCCTGGTAGGAGCTTATTAAATGGGAACTCTAAGGGGTCAGTGCTGGTAGGAGCTTATTATGACTCTAAGGGGATGGTGCTGTTGAGCTTATTCTGAACTCTAAGGGGCTGTTGCCTGGTAGGACTTATTATGGACTCTAAGTAGGATGGTACCTGGGTAGGACTTTATGGAACTCTAAGGGGGTATGGTTCCTGGTAGGAGCTTATTATAGAAATTCTTTCCTAAAAGGTGGTTCCTGGTAGAGCTATTTGGAACTCTAGGGATGGTGCCTGGTGAGAGCATTATTAATGGGAACTAAGGGAGGTGCCTGGTAGGAGCTTTATTATATGGAACTCTTAAGGGATGTAACCTGGTAGGAGCTATTATGGAACTCTAAGGGGATGGTGCCTGGGTAGGAGCTTATTATGGACTCTAGGGTGGGTGCCTGTGGAGCTTATTATGTACTCTAAGGGGATATGTCCTGTGTAGTAGCTTATTGATTGGAACTCTAAGGGGGGTGGTGCCTTGTAGGAGCTTATTATGGAACTCTAAAGGGGTGGTGCCTGGTTAGGAGCTTATTATGGAACTCTAAGGTTATGGTGCCTTTTAGGAGCTTTTATGGAACTCTAATGGGGATGGTGCCTGGTAGTGCTTATGTATGGAACTCTAAGAGGGGATGGTGCCGTGGTAGGAGCTTATTATGGACTCTAAAGGGGTGGTGCCTGTAGGGAGCTTATTTGGAACTCTAAGGGGTGGATGTCCTGGTAGGAGCTTATTATGGAACTCAAGGGATGGTGCCCTGGTAGGAGCTATATGAACCTCTAAGGGATGGTGTCTGGTAGAGCTTATTATGGAACTCTAAGGGGTGGTGCCTGGTAGGAGCTTTCTTATGACTCTAAGGGAAATGGTGCGGGTAGGAGCTTTTATGAACTCTAAGGGATGGTACCTGGTAGGAGCTTATTATGGAACTCTAATGGGATGGTGCCTGTAGGAGCTTATTATGGACCTCTACGGGGGTGGATGCCTGGTAGGACTATTATGTGAACTCTTAAGGGATGGTACCTGGGTAGGATTTATATGGAACTCTCAGGGGATGGTGCTGGTAGGAGCTTTAATGGAACCTAAGGGATGGTGCCTGTGTGGAGCTTATTATGGACTCTAAGGGGTGTTGCCTGGCAGGAGCTTATTATGGAAACTCTAAGGGGATGGTGCCTTGTAGGAGCTTATTATGGACCCTAAGGGATGGTACCTGGTAGGGAGCTTATTATAGGAACTCTAAGTGGATGGTGCCTGTAGGAGCTATTATGGACTCTAAGGGATGTGCCTGGTAGGAGAGTTATTATGGAACTCTAAGGGGGGGTGGTTCCTGGTAGGAGCTTAAGTTATGGAACTCTAAGGGGGTGGTGTCTGGTAGGGAGTTTATTATGGAACTCTAAGGGTGTGGTGGTCGGTAGGGAGCTTATTATGGAACTCTAGGGGTGGTGTCTGGGTAGTAGCTTTATTATGGGAACTCTAAGGATGGTTGCCGGTAGGAGCTTATTATTGAACTCTAAAAGGGGATGGGGTCTGGTAGAAGCATTATTATGGAACTCTAGGAGGGGATTGTGCCTGGTAAGCTATTCAGTGGAACTCTAAGGGGGTGTGTCGTTAAGGAGCTTTTATGGACTCTAGGGATGGTGCCTGGTAGGAGCGTCTTATTGAACTACTAAATTGGGTGTGTCTGGTAGTGGCTTATTATGGACTCTAAGGGGTGGTGTCTGGTAGGACGCTTATTATGGAACTCTAAGGGGATGGTGTCTGGTAAGGAGCTTATTATGGAACTCTAAGGGGGTGGTGTCTGTAGGAGCTTATTATGGACCTCTAAGGGGATGTGGCCATAGGTAGGAGCCTTATTTATGGAACGCTAAGGGGCATGGTGCCTGGTAGAGCTTATTGGAACTCTAAGGGGGTGGTGTCTGGTGGAGCTTTATTATGGAACCTCTAAGGGGATGTGCCTGGTAGGGAGCTTATGATGGAACTCTCTAAGGGGGGTGGTGTCTGGTAGTGGGAGCTTATTAATGGAACTCTAAGGGGTGGGTGTCTGGTAAGGAGCTTATTTGGGCACTCTAAAGGGGATGGTTTCCCTGGGTAGAGCATTATGGGACCTCTAAGGTGGTGGTGTCTGGTAGAAAGCATTATTTGGAACTCTAAAGGGGTTGTGTTCCTGGTAGAGCTTAATTATGGAACTCTAAAGGGATGTTGCCTGGTAGAGCTTATTATGAACTCTAAGGGGGTGGGCCCCTGGTAGGAGCTTATATGGAACTCTAAGGGGGTGGTGTCTGGTACAGGAGCTTATTATGGACTCTCAGGGGGTGGTGTCGGTAGGAGCTTATTATGGAACCTAATAAGGGGATGGTGCCTTGGATACGGGAGCTTATTAATAGGAACTCTAAGGGGATGGTGGCGTGGAGCGTATTATGGAACTCTAAGAGGGGGGTGCCTGGTAGGCAGCTTATTATGGAACTCTAAGGGGTGGTGCCTGGTAGGAGCTTAGTGGAACTCTAAGGGGTGGTGCCTGGTAGACTTTATGGAAACTCTAGGGGATTTGTGACTGTAGGAGCTCATTATGGAACTCTAAGGGGTGGTGCCGGGTAAGGACTTGATGGAACCTCTCAGGGGTGGTGCCATGGTAGGAGCTTCTTATTGAACTCTCAGGGTTGTTCCTGGTAAGGCCAGCGCTTATTATGGAACTCTAACGGGGGTGGTGCCTGGTGAGAGAGTATGTATGAACTCTAAGGGGTGGTGCCTGTATGCGCTTATTATGGAACTCCAGGGGGTTGGTGCATGGTCTGCAAAGCTTCTTATGGACTCTAAGGGGATGGTGCCTGTTAGGCGCTATTATGGAACTCTAAGGGGCGGGTGCCTGGTAGCATCTTATTATGGAACTCTAAGGGGGATTGTGCCTGGTATGAGCCTTATTATGGACCTCTAAGGGGGTTGTGCCTGGTAGGAGCTTAATTAATGGAACCTAAGGGGATGGTAAGCCTGGTAATGACTTATTATGGAACTCCTCTAAGGGGGTGGTGTCCTGGTAGGAGCTTAATTATGGAATCTAAGGGATGGTACCTGAGGAGCTTATTATGGACTCTAAGGGGGTGGTGCCTGGGTAGGAGCTTATTATTGAACTCTAAGGGGGTGGTGCCTGGTAGGAGCTTTATTATGGAACATCTAAGGGGAATGGTGCCTGGTAGGAGCTTATTATGGAACTTCTAAGGGGATGGTGGTCCGGGTAGGAGCTTATTATGAACTCTAAGGGGGTGGTGTCTGGAGGAGCTTATTAATGAACTCCTAGGGTGGTGGGCCGGGTAGGAGCTTTGTATGTGGGCCTCAAGGGGATGGTGTCTGTAGGACCTTCTTAGAGAACTCTAAGAGGGGTGGTGCCGGGTAGGAGCTTATTATGGAACATCTAATGGGATGGTGCCTGGTAGGAGCTTATTATGGAACTCTAAGGGGAATGGGGTGTCTGGTATGAGCGCTTATTATGAAACTCTAAGGGGGTGGTGTCTGGTAGAGCTTATTAGGAACTCTAAGGGGTGGTGCCTGGTAGGTAGCTTATTATGGAACTCTAAGAAGGGGATGGTGTCTGGTAGGAAAGCTTATTATGGAACTCTAAGGGGGTGGTGTCCTGGTAGGAGCTTACTTATGGACTCTAGGGGATGGTGTCTGGTAGGAGCTTATTATGGAACTCTAAGGGGAATGTGCCTGGTAGGACTTATATGGAACTCTAAGGGGATGGTGTCTGGTAGGGCTTATTATGGAACTCTAAGGGGAAGGTGAATGGTGTCTGTCAGGAGCTTATTATGGAACTCGAAGGGGATGGTGTCTGGTAGGAAGCTTATTATGGACCTCTAAGGGGATGGTGTCTGGTAGGAAGCTTATTTGGAACTCTAAGGGGGTGGATGTGACCTGTAGAGGTTATTCTGGAACCTCTAAGGGATGGTGGCCTGGTAGGATCCTTATGATGGAACTCTAAAGGGGATGTACCTGGTAAGGACTTATTATGGAACCTCTACGGGGATGGTGCCTGGTATTGAAGCTTATTATGGCACCTCAAAGGGGATGGTGCCTGGTAGGGAGCTTATTATGGTGGAACTCTAAGGGTGTGGTGTCTGTAGTGAAGGTTATTATGGAACTCTAAGGGGATTTTGTCTGTTAGGAGCTATTATGGAACTCTAAGGGATGGTGCCTGGTCTGAGCTTATTATGGACCTCTAAGGGGGTGTGCCTGAGTAGGAGCTTTACTTTATGATGGAACCTCTAAGGGGATGGTGTACTGGTAGGAGGCTATTATTAGGAACCTAAGGGGTATGTGTCTGTAGGAGTCTTTTAGGAACTCTAAGGGATGTCCTGGTAGGAGCTTATTATGGAACTCTAAGGGGGTGGTGTCTGGTAGGAGCGTATTATGGAAACTCTAAGGGGGTGGTGTCTGGTAGGGACTTATTATGGAACTCTAAGGTAGGTGGCCTTGGTAGGAGTATATAAGAATCTAAGGGATGTGCCTGGTAGAGCTTATTGGGAACTCTAAGGGATGGTGCCTGGTAGGAAGGCTTATTATGGAACTCTAAGGGGGTGGTGTCTGGTAGGAGGTTATTTATGGAACTCTAAAGGGATGGGTGTCTGGTAGTAGGAGCTTATATGAACTCTAAGGGTGGTGCTGGATGGGATCTTATTATGGAACTCTTAAGGGGTGGGTGCCTGGTAGGAAGCGTATTATGGAACTCTAGGGATGGTTCCTGGTAGGGCTTTATTATGGAACTCTACGGGATGGTGTCTTGGGTAGAGCTTATTATGGAACTCTACAGGGGATGGTCCCTGGTCGGAGCTTATTATGGAAACCGACATACAGGGGGTTGTGTCTGGTAGGAGCTATTATTGGAACTCTAAGGGTGTGTTGTCCCCTGGTAGGAGCTATTATGGAACTCTAAGGGGGATGGTGCCTGGTAGGAGCTTCTTATGGAACCTAAGGGGATGGTGCCTGGTCGGAGCTTTTATTATGGAACTCTAAGGTGATGGTGCCCTGGTAGGAGCTTATTAAGGGACTCAAGGGGGTGTTGCCTGGTGAGGAGCTTCATTAATGGGAACTCTAAGGGGATGGTGCCTGGTAACGGAGCTTATTAATGGAACTTTAAAGGGTTGGGCCTGGTAGGAGCTTATTATGGAACTCCTAAGGGATATTGTGCCTGGTAGGAGCTATTATGGAACCTAGGGGATTGTGCCTGGTAGGCTTATTATGGAACTCTAAGAGGGGGGTGCCTGGTAAGGAGCTTATTTAGACTCTAGGGGATGGTGCCATGGTATGGAGCTCTTAATGGACTCTAAGGGGTGGTGTCTGGTAGGAGTCTGTATTATGCACTCTAAGGGGGTGGTGCCTGGTAAGAGTTATTATGGACTCTAAGGGGTGGGCCTGGTAGGAGCTTACTTATGAACTCTAAGGGTGTGGTGCCTGGTAGGCGTATTATGGAACTCTAAGGGGGGGGGGGTGTCTGGGTAGGAGCTTATATGGAACTCAAAATGGGTGGTTCTGGTGAGCTTATTATGGAACCTAAGGGGTGGTGTCTGGTAAGAGGAGCTTATTATGGAACTCTAAGGGGTGGTGGTCGGGTAGGAGCTTTATTATGGAACTCTAAGGGGGTGGTGTCTGGTAGGAAGCTTATATGGAACTCTTTGGGATGGTGTCTGGTGGAGCTTTTATGGAACTCTAAGAGGGGGGTGCCTGGTAGGAGCTTATTTGAGAACTCTAAAGGGGATGGTGTCGGGTCGGAAGCTTATTATGGAACTCCTCATGGGGTGGTGTCCTGGTCGATTACTTTTTGGAACTCTAAGAGGGGTGGTGCCTGGTAGGAGCTTATTATGGAACTCTCTAAGGGGATGGTGGGCCTGGTAGAGGTTATATTAAATGGAACTCTAAGGGTGGTACCTGGTTGAGGGCTTATTATTGACAACTCTAAGGGCAAGGGGTGGTACCTGGTAGGAGCTTATTATAGAACTCTAAAGGGGTGGTGCCTGGTAGAGCTTAATTATGGAACTCTAAGGGTGTGCCTGGTAGAGCTTAATTATAGAACTCTTCAAAAGGGGATGTGCCCTGGTAGGAGCTTATTATGGAACTCTCAGGGGGTGGTGTCCCTGGTCAGGAGGCTTATTATGAACTCTAAGGGGATGGTATCTGGTTAGGAGCTTATTATGGAACTCTAAGGGATGGTCCTGGTAGGAGTTTTTTGGGACTCTAAGGGGGGTGTCTGGTAGGAGCTTATTATGAACTCTAAGGTATGGTGGCCGGGTAGGAAGCTTATTGGGCCCCCTATGGAATGGTGTCCTGTAGGAGTTTATTATGGACTCTAAGAGGGGGTGTCTGGTTAGGAGCTTATATTGAACTTAAGGTGATGGGTGGGCCGGGTAGGATCTTCTTATGGACAACTCTCAGAGGGGGGGGTGTCTGGTAGGCTTATTATAGGAACTCTAAGGGGATGGTCACCTGGTAGGCGCTTATTATAGAACTCTCACACGGGGGATGGTGTTCGTTAAGGAGCTTATTATGGAACTCTAGGGGGTGGTCCCTGGTAGGACCTTATTAATGGAACTCTTAAGGGGTGGTGTCGTGGTAGGAGCTTATATGGAACTCTAAGGGGGTGGTGGCCTGAGTGAGCTGTATCTATGGAACTCTACGGGATGGGTGCCTGGTAGGAGCTATTATGGAACTCCTAAGGGTGTGGTGCCTGGTAGGCGCTTATTAATGAACTCTAAGGGGATGTGTACTGGTAGGAGCTTATATGGAACTCTAAGGGGATGGTGGCCTGGTAGAGAGCTTATTATGGAACTCTAAGGGGGTGGTGCCTGGGGAGCTTATTATGGACCTAAAGGGGGTGGTGCCTGGTAGGAGCTTATTATGGACTCTAAGGTAATGGTACCATGGTAGGCAGGCTTATGATGGAACTCTAAGGGGATGGTACCCCTGGTAGGAGCTTCTTATGGAACTCTAGGGGATGGTGCCTGTATGAGCTTTTACTGGAACTCTAAGGGGTTGTGTCCTGGTAGGCGCTTATTATTGACTCTAAAGGGGAGGTGTCAGGTAGGAGCTTATTTGGAACTCTAAAGGGTTGGTGCCTGGTAGGATCTTATTATAACTCTTAAGTGGTTTGTGCCTGGTAGGAGCTTTATTTGGAACTCTAAGGGGGTGGTGCCTGGTAGGAGCTTATTAAGGGAACTCTAGGGGGTTTGGTACCGGTGGAGCTTATTAATGGAAACTCTAAGGGGATGGTGCCGGTAGGAGCTTATTCATGGAACTCTAAGGGATGGTGCCTGTAGGGAGCCTTTTTATGGAACTCTAAGGGGGATGTTGTCTGGTAGGAGCTTATTATGGAACTCTAATGGATGGTGTCTGGTAGGATCTTATTATGGAACTCTAAAGGGATGGTACCTGGTAGACTTATTATGGGACTCTAAGGGAGGTGCCCTGGTAAGGAGCCTTATTACTGGAACTCTAAGGGGGTTGGTGCCTGGTAGGGAGGGAGCTTATTATGGAACTCCTAAGGGGATGGTGCTGGTAGGAGCTTATTGTGGAACTCCGAAGAAGGGGTGGTGCCTGGTAGGGCTGAGTTATGGAATCTCTAAAGGGGTGGTGCCTGTAGGAGCTTATTATGGAACTCTAAGACGGTGGATGGTGCCTGGTAGGCGTTTCTTATGTAAACGCTATGGGGGATGGTGCCTGGTAGGAGTGTTCTTATGGAACTACAGGGGATGGTGTCTGGTAGGACTTATTATGGAACTCCTAAGGGATGGTACCTGGTATGAGCTTATTGATGGAACTCTAAGAGGGGGGTGCCTGGTAGGAGCTTTTATGGAACTCTAAGTGGGTGGTTGTTCCTGTTAGGAAGCTTATTACTGGGACTCTAAGGGGATGGTGCCTGGTAGTAGCTTATTATGGACCTCCTAGGGGGGTGCCCTGGTAGGAGCTCTATTATGGGAACTCTAAGGGTTGGTTTGTTGCCCCTGGTGGATCTTATTCTGGCAATCTATGGTGTGGTGCCTGGTACGGACGCTTATTATGGAACTCTAAGGGGGTGGTGCCTGGTTAGGAGCCTTATTATTGAAACTCTAAGGGGATGGTGGCCTGGTAGGAGTTCATTATGGACTCTAGGGGGTGGTGCCCTGTAGGAGTTCATTATGGAACTCTAAGGGGGTGGTGCCTGGTAGAAGCTTATTTGGAACTCTAAGGGGGTGGTGCCTGGTAAAGGATCTTTATGGAACTCGAAAGGGGGTGGTGCCGGGTAGGAGCTTATTATGGAACTCTAAAGGGATGGTGCCTGGTAGGAGCTTATTATGAACTTCTAAGGGGGTGTGCCGGGTAGTAGCTATTATGGAACTCTAAGAGGGGGGTGTGCCGGGTATGCGCTTTTATGAACTCTAACTAAGGGTGATGTGCCTTGTCGGAGCTTATTAATGGAACTCTAGGGGATGGTGCCTGTAGGGATCTTATTAGGAACCTCAAGGAAGGTGATGGTGCCTGGTAGGAGCTTATTGGAACGCTAAGGGGTGGTGCTGGCTAGGAGCTTATTATGTAACTCTAAAGGGGGTGGGTGACCTGGTGGAAGCACCGCCACTCTTTTCCTCCTACCGACCGTGTCGGCATACTCCCGACCAGTTGGTTAGACGGCTGATGGTCGTGTGAACAGTGGCCATAGGCCCGCAGTTTACAACATAACTAAACCGCTACTCGACCATGGCGTCCAACAGAGGGCCGCCACGATGGACGTGTTTTTTCCCCCCGTCCCGTTGACATTCTACATCAATCCCATTCGGAACGAATGGTTGGTCGGACACGCCCGAGCAATTCATGTGATCATTTCTGCCTGATCGCCTGATTACCCTGAACTATGGGTAGATTGTATTAAATCATTCGCAAATCGTTGTACCAGCCTTAAATCATCTTATATTTCCATCTTATATTTCACTCAGTGGCCTTGCTGTCATAAACTGTTGAGAGAGTTTTTGACATTTTCAATGCAATTATGATATCCCCGAATCCCTCGAAAGTAGTGTTCACGATTGTAATTTTCGAGGATTATCGAACGTTCAAGGCTATTTTCCATAATCCTCCTCTCACTCCTTCCAGAAAACAGCCTTGACGTTTGATATCATCGAAAAACGAAGTTCCGAAATCCGACTATCCATCCGCTTTTGACGAAAAAACATATCAGGTTTTGTCGGAACTGAGAGGGGTTAATATATGAAAAGTTATTTTTTCAGTAAAGGTCCTTAGGGCATGGTGTCTAAGGGACACGGTGCTTTACTGTCCTAGTTATTGGTTGTGCCTGGGAGGAATTTAAAAAGATGGTGCCTTACCCTACCCATCGAGGCCATCATTTTTCAGTTTAAGTAAAGGGTTTATGCCCTTTAATATCCTGAAGATCTCTCAATACCAATATTGTTGTGTTAATGCAGACCATACACTATAGGTTCGTACAACACGTGCGAACCCGCATGTGTATTAACATCTCTGTTTCATCACAGTTCATCTCACAGAGCAACGCCATAATCGTCCCGTGTATGGGCACTCTTATCGGCCGAAACGGCGGCTTGGACTGGGCAACGGGTTTAGCACCTGAAGATTGCACCTGTGGTAACAAACCTTAAGTTTTACACTGATCATTTAACAATCAGCTTGTTGTGATCATATTTTACTAAAACCGATAAAAGATAAACTGACCTGTCTCCCGTTACATATCGACCTGTACAACATCATGGAAAAGGCCTTTTCTAGCAATATACATTCGAACATTGAAAAACCAGTGTATGGTCGCATTAATCCCTGATAAACTAAAGGACAATTAATGACAGTTCAGTATAGGACCATTATTCAGCTTCCAGGACGATTGTTTTAAAGTCTTTTTTACTGCTATCAGCCCAAGATAAGGAATCATCAGTGAATAGGACTTGTGTGTTAACCAGTCCACAGATCTTAATTACCGATTGAAGCTTTGTGCTATTGATCTCTATATCCCAATGTTCTCGCCCACATTTATCAATATCGTAAACGTGGACAAACACTACTGATTGCTGCTTATCACAAGGGCCCATTTGGAACATATCATTCTATCAGTTTAAAAACTAGGATCTAGAAGGATCGTACACATGGCCGCATGATGGCCATTTCCCGCACCAATGCCTTTGCCATGCATTGAATTACACTAAATGGTTTCTATGACTCATTTACTGTATTACTCAATAATTACATTAATATTTCTTAGTTTTATGTTCCTATTCTTTACTTTAACTTTGAAACTTCATTTTCTTTATTTCTTCCAGTTTTTTTGGCTAGAGAACACGAATGCTGTAAGACGTGCGGGGTAACACGGAAGAAGTGTTGGCTGTTCCCTAGCTAGGAATGCCTGCGTATTCTATTAACAGACTTTTTTTTCCATAAGACTTTAATGGGCTTTAGGGCTAGGCCACACTGCTGCGTTTTTTTGTGCAGTTGCGCTAGCGTTTTTTTCAGATCATTGAAAACCCGCGGCCACTCGCCGCAAAAACTTTGTTTTCGGTGTGTTGTGATTGTGAGGTTGCGTGCCCCGCGCATTTTTAATCCGCAATCGCATGCCTTTTTCCTATACCAAATGAAGAAAACGCATGCGCAAATGCCAAACAATCGCAGATGAATGTGAATGCGATTCGTGGTGCGATGGGAGTTTGGGGCGCCGTGTGGCCGTGCTTCTAATAACACTAAATACCAGCCCTCTTGAATTGGTGCACCTGTGAGCAATATAATTAAGCGCTGATTACCTGTCTCTTGGTTCATTCACTATCATGCTATTAGCTGGTTTTGATTGCATTCACTGTGACAGCAGACCTACTCAGCGCTTATTACCTGTCTCTTGGTTTCCATCACCTATTCAGTGCTAATTAAGCTGGCTTTGATTGCATTCCAGCTGTGACACAGAACCTAATCAGCACTGATTACCTGGTCTCTTTGTTTCATTCAACCTAATCATGCTAAAGTAGCTGGTTTTTTTATTGCATCAGTTCAGCTGTGACACAACCGACCTAATCAGCGCTGTTACCTGTCTCTTTGGGTTTCAGTCACCGGTAATCAGTGCTAATTACTGGCTTTGATTGCCATCCAGCTGTGACACAGACCTAATCAGCGCTGATTACCTGTCGTCTTCGGTTTCATTCACCTAATCAGTGCCTAATAGCTTGCTTTTTATTGCTTCAGCTGTTACACAGCCTAATCTAGCGCTGATATACCTGTCTCTTGGTTTTGCATTCATTCCACTTCTCACCTAATCAGTGCGATAGACTGGCTTTTGAGTGCATTAGCTGTGACACTACCTAAAAACGCGCTGATTACCTGTCTCTTGGTTTCACCTACATATCAATTGTCGTAATAGCTGGGCTTTGAATTGGCTTCAGGACTTTGGACACATACCTAAACAGCGCTGATTTTACCTTCTCTTGGGTTCATCACCTAATCAGTGCTAATTAGCTGTCTTTTTTGATTGCATGCATTCAGCTGTGGCCAACAGACCTAACAGCGCTGAGACCTGTTCTCTTGGTTTGCATTCATAATCCATTGCAATTAGCGGCTTTTGATTGATTCACATTGACTGCGTGACACATACCTAAACCACGCGCGATTAAACCTGTCTCTTCTCCTCGGTTTTCATTCACCTAATCAGTCTAATTAGCTGGCTTTTGATTTTCATTCCCAGCTGTGACAACAGACCTAATCATCGCTGATTACCTGTCTCTTGACCCAGATCATACTTCTACTAAAGCTGCAGTTATCCACAGGCATTGAAATAAGGTCACGGCCACACTGCAAAGCAAATTGGGTAACGACGGAAACGCACCGAAAACGCGTTTTCGTGCGTTGGCGTGATTTTCATCTATGAAAAAAACACTAACGCCATGCGGCAACACCAAAAAAAAAAGAAGCGCAGCCGTGTGGCCTAGCCCTAACAAGGTTTTTCTTCCTGCTAGTACGTCAGCGTTACACCAAACAGCATCTCGCTGTCTGATAAGTTCTGGCTGCCCCTTGATCATTTTATAAAGCTAAGACCACAAGCCTGAAATATAGTTTATCTCTCCCCATGGTATCCATGGCAGATAAGCACAGGTATTGATGATTTGCAGTGCCTGTAACCGTACTTTAGAAAAGAAAAAAATCAGGGTGGGGCTTATGACCATGCCTGTCACAGAGACCCAAACGTGCAGTGCACGTAGCAGAGGATACTTTACAAGTCAATAATCAATCTTAGGTTTGTAAAAAAAAGGTATGAAGGGGAAAGTGTGTGGAGACAATAGTTTCCCAATATTTTATATCTAAAGATAAAGATATCGAAGAGACAAAGGTTTTTTGGGAATTTTTTTACGCTACTTTCCTATTCATAAATACAGTATTTTAGTGTGCAAAAATTTTAAACTAATTCATTTTTGCGCTTTTTGACCTTGTAGGTCTTAAAGGGCATGTCAACACCCTTGAACAGAAATGGTGACTTGCCAGTTATCTAACTCCTCCCATTTGATATCTTTAAAACCAGATTATTACATGCCAACAAAATTTGCTTACCAGATATTTTCCTGATAAGTTCTATTCCTTTCTGGTAAAGGTTCTGCCGCCTCCTCCCTAATGCTCATGAGCTTTTTAATAAGCTTGATCATGTGCAGAGGAGGCATATTGAAAAAAGAGTCAGTCATTGGTTGTAATGATGTCAGTTGGTCACAGATTTGACTCTGACTATCTGGCATGAGGTAGGGTCCATCGGTTGGGGTTGGGGGCAAGGTTACAGAACATGTTTAAGGGTGGACATTACCTTTAAATTCCCTGACTGACTTATAATGAACACTATTTCTATAATAGATAAAAAAGCTCCTGCAAAGTTACACAATGGTGTTCTAAACTCCGTAAGTATTCGTACTGAACTTTCGTACAACTGTTCCACCATTCCCTCCTTACAAAATGCCACATCCCCCTTACAGCTCCAATAACTTGCTATATCCCCTCAAGGGGACACTCTTTTAAGGGGATTACAATGTGCCAAGGCTTCCTCCCTGACCTGACTTCGAGACTTTCGACCGGTCGGCTGGAGGAAGTACTGTTGTTTGCCTGCAAAAGCAGCACCATGCCGACAGTAACCATGCCGAGCGTGTGGGGTCCCATATATGATCCTTTTTTATTTCCGACCCTGTCCGACTCGTGCCTTCGTTCCCGATTTGGTGCACAAACAACCGAGGGTCAGTCAGGCCGCCACACAGGAACCAGCACAGTAATTCGATCCACCTGACCGAAAACTGAAATGTTGGCCGGTCAGGGGCCGAATTATTTGTATGGTGTGGGACTACGCCTGAGAAACAGATGATCAGGGCTGTGTTCATAGCCGAACTTGTAACCTGTTGCATGCCAAATACAATCATATTACAGAAACCAGACAAATGCTTTTATCCAACCACGTAAGTAAATTAAAAAAATGTAATATCATATATTGAAAAAATTCAAGCTATCCTCCCCTCGTCTCTCTCCAACCTGGGTTTACACTGTGAATTGACCCATTTTCTCTAGTTTCTTTACCCCTTTTTGTAATTACAGAACCCTTTCAACTTTTATTTATTAATGTTTTCCTGTATCTATAACGGGGGATGTACAGTGTTTCAACGGGATTGTTGACTATTTATTTTTCAATTTAAAAACAATTAAAAAATATGTAAATCTATATTTTTGGTATATACAAATTTCTTATAATTTTCCACTTACAACTCAAACACACACACTATTTTTAAACTTAACCTTAAATGATAGTCAGTAGCATCTTCCATTAAAGACTGCAGAAAGGAACACATTGTTGGCCAAGAATGGTCGGCCATTTTGAACTTTGAGTTGATCTTCTACCCTTTAACTCAACTCTATGCCTATTCTGTATATATATGGTTTATATATTCTTCTTGAATAGAGCATTAAATTAGAGCATTGTAACTATACCTATATTAAAATTATTAAATATACAATTATAAAACATCGATAAAATGCATCCAATTGCCTTTTAGCTTTACCATGAACAAGGAATTAATTGAAAAGGATTCTGTTCTTTATATAGAAGATCCCCGTATTTACATCTTACTGTATAATCTATCTAAGGCTCCTACACCAACCCCCGACGCCATACATAGTGTGGCGAACGGCTGTTTTGGGCGAGAATACGCGTGTGTATTTGTTCATCTCATAATCGGGGGGTCGTTTTGAGGATGCGCCAGAACTGATCGGTGCATACCCCCTGACCGACGATACAACCCACGATTCTCCCCGTGAATTGGCCGTTCAGGTTTAATTGGCATCAGGGTTCGTGGCTCGGTGCCAAATTGACATGTGTCATGAAGCTTACAGCAACACCGCTTGTTAACCTGAACTATAAAAGTGATTGCTACCAAGGTTAATGTACCCCAAGGTAAGTTATTTGTAGATATTTCCACGGCTTTTTTCTCATGAGCCCTGACATTCCACATCACTAACATAACATGCTCCCCCACCTTCATCTATCTCCCCTTACTCCTGAGGACAATCCTCACACCTCCACTGCCAGCCCTGGGAACATGAACCTTTTAGAGGTGACCAGTAAGGGCTGGGTCCGTGACCTTTATCCCATTGGAAAGACTAGGGGTTATAGAAAAAGGATACCTTTTTCCACCCCAAAAGCATTGGCAAAATACTCACGCTGTAATTAAAAATGGTGGATACTAAATCTTTTATTTTAAAATCACCAGATTAAGAAAATCCCATTCATTCAGAAATCTCCTCCCTACAATGACCCCAATCCAAGTTCTCACTCCTGCCTGGTCCTCCTTGCACACTTCAATACCACGTGTTTTGTTTTTCTAATATTCCTTACCTAGTACGTTATAATGTTTACACTATGAATCTTTCCATGGCGCAATGATAAAAAGGGATTGTTTCAACACAACATTCCTCTTTGATAGAAAGAGTTCTAAAAATTGAAATAAAGCCAGAATA
>JAACNH010003478.1:0-28757 GCA_019447015.1 Hymenochirus boettgeri
CGGTATTATAGATCAAGGGAGAACAATGTTATTCTCCCTCTTTACAAAGCATTGGTAATGCCTCATTTGGAATATTGCAGTGCAATTTTGTCCAATTTGTCCAAAAGAACATGTCAGGGACATGTGGACACCCTTAAGACTTAAAATTAATTTATCTTCAAGTTCGGAAAGGGTTTTCCATGTGAGAACGGTAAAGCTATGGAACTGTCTTCCAGTGGAGTTGTTATGGCAGGTTCATTGGTCAGTTTCAAAAAGAAGCTGGATGAGATTCTGCAAACAAGAAATATTGGAAGTTACTGGTATTGATACATAAAGGGATCCAGGGAAATTTCCGATTGCCACTTGGAGTCAGGAAGGAATTTTTTCCCCTTCATAATTCTGGTGGGTTTTTTTTGCCTTC
Source organism: Hymenochirus boettgeri (assembly GCA_019447015.1). Taxonomy (NCBI): domain Eukaryota; kingdom Metazoa; phylum Chordata; class Amphibia; order Anura; family Pipidae; genus Hymenochirus; species Hymenochirus boettgeri. The sequence goes on from JAACNH010003478.1 coordinate 401, forward strand.
CTCTGGATGAACAGTTAGGCAGGAGAGTGGGTATTGCTGAATGGGTTGGACTGGAATGAATGAACTGTATGTTTTATTCAACCTTAAATACTATACTATTAAAGAAGTTAAAAAAATACATATGCTTTTAAGAAAAAAAGTGTTCCTCGTTTCAATGACCATAAACTGCCATTTCTAACATAAAAGTACTGACTTCCTGTTTGCAGGACCCATAATAGTGTCTTCATACACACGTTGGATATTTGTTGCACGATGTGAACGTTCTGGTGAAAGGGTCATTAACTGTAGTTTCCACCAATGCATCTGCACATACTACATTTGTACAGGAACAATAGCGGTAGATAGTTTGTGCATGTATTCAAACAAAGAAAGGTTACGTTCATAATTGTGTGTTCTATTAATGCTGTGCATTTCTGCCCATCATGCGTCACAGTCTAACGATAGTCTAACAACTCTGTACACACCTACGATAATCAGAAGAAAGAATCAGCTTAGTCGGTCGATCAAATACGCAAAGGCAAAGTAGTTTTTATGTCTCCTTTTCTCAGTGCATTTATCCAACACAATACTTAACTGGACACTAACTTTAGTTATAACCTAGAGTTAAAAAACGAGCAGAGAATCGTTAATTACAGTTTAGGAAATTACCCAATGCCATGCCTCATTTCTTCCCATTAGTCTCTGGCTATGTCTTTCAACCCTGTCACCCAAGTCTAAAACGGAAACCTTATAAAGAGGGATTACTGGGTTCTCTGCATATTTCAATTTGTCAAAACTGTTTTAGCCGCTAAAAAATATAAAGAAGTCAAATTAACATTTAATTAAATAAAAACATAAGATTTTCCATTCTGGTTCCTCTCGCACAGATACGCTAAACATTAGGGCGAATTGCGAGGATAAGTGCACGCTACTGATACATCCATAATAGAAAGAAAGGAAATAACATGCGCTTTGCTTGTGACCTGATTTGACACTGATTAGTGTGAATAAACAGCAGGTTCACTGCAGGGAAACAAATGTGAAGCTTTACAGAAAAAAAAAGATGCCAGACAGACTTCACACATAGCCAGATAACGAATTACACCTTTATCATGTGAATTACATGGAATCTATATGTTGTTTTTAGTGTCTAGAAGGTGTGTACGTCCTATCTATGGAAGAATCTGAGATTAACTACAGCATAAATACAGACATAACATACACTGAATTATAGTTATTTCATGTTCACATGGTGTACACAAGAAAATATTTGAATTAAAGGGCAACTTTACTGAAAAAAATGACTTTTCTCCTCTTAATTTATAATTAATACATGTAAGTACGGTAGCTCTTACTCTGAGGGTGTATGTTGCTGCATGCCTTCAATATAGTCTTGTTTTTCTCAGGCTCAGTATCCCCCTCCCTCTTTTAACACCACACCCCTTCATCTGATCAGACTTTTTTATGAGGGCAGCTTGCTCAGTAATCACTATGAGGCAGAGTGGGAGAGGTATTTCCCATCATGCAATTACACATTCCCAACTTCACCATTCCAGTAACAGCAAAACTGCTCACAGCAGAAGTTTATGATAATAAGGCACTTGATTAACAGCTGAATGCGTATTGCAGTTTTAAGGTCAATTTTTAAAAAAAAGTTAGTATAAACGCCATTTAAATTGCATTTAAGTGTCCGATGAACAGCCATTAATGTTATTCAGATCTGGAGAAGTTTGCCCACACAGTCATATTTCTATTTAATGTTTCATTTCGTATTTCTTTTCGCATGCTCACAAACATTCTTTTGTTACAGCCTAGTGAGTTTACATGACTTCACAGAATTACTTGGATCACCTTCGTCTCTCATATAGAAACTACGGGGAGATGCATAAAAGTTCTTATTGTTAAAAATGGTGCTAATTTTGCCCCAACCAATCAGATGTTATTTATCATTTAAAAGCTAACATCTGATTGGTTGGGGCAAAATAGCACAATTTTTAACAATAAAACTTTTATTGAATAACCCCGTTAATGACTATAGAAACTTGTTTGGGCGCCTTCTACACTTGCCATATGTATAAAAATGACAACAAACTGCAATACTGGCATGACCTTTAAATTGAACCGTGCCACCATCCAAGGTCAGTTAACATTTTGCAATATTAGTTTTCACCACTTTAGAAACCAACAGGGAGATTCAATAAAAGTTCTATCATTTAAAATGATGCTAAATTTGCCCCAGCCATTCAGATGTTATTTAGCATTTGAAAGCATACATCTGATTGGTTGGGGCAAAATTTGCACCATTTTAACGATCAAAGAACTTTTATTGAATGACCCTGTACATTTTCTTATTACACAAACTATAACTGGAAGGGACATGAGCCACAATCGTGGTTTATCCAAGTACAAGATTTTTTACTTGAAAGGTAAAAGCTGGTAGCTGCGCTGTCCTCCTATCCCCCCCAAAAATAAAAAATCAAGTAAATAGCATTACTATCTTATCAATACAATAAGTAGATACAAACCTATAAAAAATGTATAAAAAGACTTGGTGGTTCCAAGGATGCAAGTCAAAACACAGCTTTATTCTTCCATAGACAGAAAACATCTCAATAAAAACATTACATAAAATATAAGGTAAAGTGCAGTGTGCATATTGCAAGGTATGGGCTAAAAAGTAGGGGAATCCTCTTCATTCCTTCTCCTATTTTGCTATCGTTATATAACCTTCTAGGATGTAGGATCTATCAAATGGCATTGAGGGTGCTACCCTACTGTCTTATGCTTGTCACAAGATTTTTTACAGTTGGAAATATATTTTTTAAAATCAACCTGGGCTCAAGTAAGACAAAGCATTTCATACCACCCTTGTGTGTAAAAATTCCCCTTCTCACTCTCCCAGCACAACAATATAAACACAGCACGCTCAGAAGCATCAGAGATAAAAAGCAGAACAAAACAAAAGGAGCTACTTTCCTGTGCTCTCTCTATGGTTCTTGATTTTCTGCATGCTATAAAGTGCCCTGTGCTGATGGGATCCTTATTGGACCCAGCTGCCCCTGTGAGTGCTGGGTTTCACTCCCCATTTTACACTGGTATGGAGGGCAAAATAATGGATAAACCAATCACAATGTACAAATGAATTCAAGATGAACAGTGCATCTCCCAATCAGGTTGTTATCCTTTAAACCCTTTAAAAACCTTCCCAGCAGTCAGAATATTTGGTCCAATTTTTCTTACTTAAGGACTGGTACACAAGGCCATCCTGATATTCCTGACACGACTACCGATTGATAAACTGTAGTCTATAGTAGGGAATTAAAGCAGCACTGCATATATTTTAGCCCAATAATCTTGCAGACGTGTAAAGAAGAATGCAGGATTGACGTGATTTACCGACATGTCCGATCTTTCAGAAAAAACTATTTTGACACAAATACAGGGAGATTCACCCAGAGCCGCATGCCAGAGGCTTACCAGAGATTTACCAGAGGCTACACTGAGGTGTTAAATTATTCCGCAAAAGGTGCCACGGCCCTGGTATAGGCTTGAGGCAGCTGCACAAGTGCCTTTTCCAAATCCGTGCATCTAGGGTTAATGTCGCGCTAAAGGAACCTAAATCTTAAAAGAGCTCTGCGCCCAGCCAGAGCTCTGTAAATGACCCTGATGGGAACAGTCACATCAAAGTAAAGGCCAATAAATTAGCCCAAGCTAACCAAAATATTATCCACGGTGGCTAATTTAGCCAAAATATCAACCTCTGTATACCAGCTCTAACAATCAGTTTACACAGAAAACAATGGGAAACCCCATTCCATTTCCTCATATATTAAATTCTTTTTCTGGACACCAGAGCTATGGAATGCAGTAAGCTCTAGCAGTAATTAACTCATATGCCTGTACATGTGCTCTCTAGACCGTACATGTGCTCTCTAGCCGTAATGTGCTCTCTAGCCGTACATTGTCTCTAGCCGTACAGTGCCCCTAGCTGTGTGCCCGGCGCTCATGTGCTTCGCAGGGGCAACAGTCGTGTTTAACCCTAAGTGGTTTTAACTATTGATTCGTCTGCTGCTATCTAATGAAATCATCAATCAATTTTTGATGTAAGAATCTACCACATAAATGTAGTGTCCCATTGGTAGCTGATATTTGCTTTACATACATTGCTGTTAAGACCTTTTAATAGTGTTTACACTAACAAATGAATGTAAACATCTTGTGCTCCTCTAGTGAATGGACGTTCTAATTACCCTATGGCTATGGGATTTTTCCAGCACATCTGCCTCAAAGTTGAAAAATCGCAAGTACATACATGCTTCACCCCTCCTCAAAATGACATCAAATTGCAGCTTTACACCATGAAGATCACATTGTGACCTTGGACTCTAATCAATGAAATCTGAGCTGCCATCGCAACCACTTATTAAAAAGCACCAGTTACAGTGCTCTGCAGCCTACCATGTTGGGAGAACTGGAGATATGGACAGCGGTGACCACCTGTCAACTTCTGGCTGACCCGGCAAAGATTCTTTAAGGGGAAAAAAAAAGACTGTGTAGCTCTGTGGCACATTAATGTAAAAGTGTTTAAAAAAAGCAATTCTTTGCGTATAAAGAACTGACCAAATCCACTAATAGGGATGTTTACTATCACAGGTAAATGTAATCTACATTGTCAATACGTTTCCAGCATTTATAATTTGTATGCTGTAAACTATTAAATAACATTAAATAAACCCTTGCTTTTTTTGTAATGCATAGTTTACTTTTTTACCTGTGGTGGATATAATATATAAAAGCAGTAAAGTGGTTAGCTTGATTTACATTATATCTAATACAGTATTCCTAATGTGTAATATCAAAGCCCAAACTTCCGCAAAAACGCTAACGTACAGAATATGATGCTTTTCGTCCTGGTTCTTTCATCAGTCTGGTAATGAGAGGCATGATTACTATAAAGCCATAACAACAAACATTTAAGAAATAACCTTTCATTTATACATATATCTTTCAGTCTATCCATCACTCTACAAAAACGAAGGCACAGTAGATCTCCATTAAGCTCCTGGTAATATTTTAAGGCAAAACCTGACATATGTTAAAAAATATTCCTATGTTTATTCAAATCAGGTAGATCACAGCCTAGCGAAGCCACCCCTGGATTTGTCTGGAGGGGGAATAGCATTAAATTTGGAAACCATAGAATAAATATATTTTCTGAATATGCTGAGCTATTGTGGCATTGCCACCAATGTGGAAAAGGTCTTCACTCTGCCCCACAAGCTCAAAAACATATGGGACTGACCAAAGCATACATTACATGGAACACCTTATATGCATGGTACAGTTTCCCATGATGCCACATTCAAGCTTCCGTGTTTACCCACACTTAAAGTGTATGTATACTGAAAAATGACTTTTGCGCCATCTTAATCTATAAATAAATGTGTTAGTAGCACTTACTCTGAGGTGTGTGTGTTGTGCATGCCTTAATAAAGTACTTTTTTTGCTCAGGCTCTGACCACTGACCTGACTATTTTCCCCATACCAACTGTCAAAACTGCATACAACATAGCCACCCAACTGTCCAAACCATTCCAGCTGCAGCAAAACTGCTTACAGAAATGCTAAATTGTAAGATGTTTCAGCTTGGATATCTAAAGAAAATGGGGCTGATCGACAAACAAAGTATACGATACAATATACAATGAATTATAGTTTCCACTAATGGCAATTTAAAAAAACCAAATCTGCCAGTGTACAAACCCTTTAAGTTTAAAGTCTGTAAGGCCATCAGTAAATGTTAGATTTGTGATTTTTGAAAGGGGTCCCGTATTGGTATTTTAAGAATGTTTAAACTAAATTGAATTTCACTTTCCTCCACCAAGCAAACCCCTCATTTGAATGAACAATTTCATTTCAAATTGCTCTGTAACAGCACAGATCTGGGAATTCTCTACCACCTCCAGTTTGAACTTTACTGTATTTTAGAAGGCAGAAACTAGGCTGAAATTTTATGATGAAGCAAATGCCATCCCCCGAATTCAACAATAAAAGTTTCTTCCTCATTTTATTATTGATTCGTGCAACAATTTGCAAAATGTACGAACAAAGCATCATGGCATTACGGATAATAAAGCAATCATGGAGGTTAGTAAGGCTTGGGGATGGTAAGAAAGTGCCGAGAGAGCAATATATCCCCTTGAAACCTGCAGAAAGGCGGGGCCTGAACATAGGGTTCATCTGGCCTAATCTTTGTATAGGGGGGCGGACAGAGATCCTTATTGTGAGCAATCCGATAAATATCCAATAAAATATTGATCACGCGTATGCCGTTTTAAAAAACCAAACATCGGCCACAGGGAAAATTTACCATGAACCTATCTTCAGACCCCATCTTTCTGAGGATTTCAAGGGGAAATCTGTGAACATTAGAACCTCATGGCTAACTTTAGTGGCCTTTTAGCTTACAATGGTTCCACAGAACCTTTTAAATCTCGAAAATCCGATTCTATTTTTCAATGTAATTTTAACATTTTCGATGAAAAGTTTTGAGTTTAAAAGATTTTGAAAAAAACCTTGTAGCTGAAAGTACTGTTGCTGATATTAGTTGAGAAGAAAACTATACATGAAACCTTTTTTTGACTGATAGGAACACTTTGTTTCAGCGATTGCCGAATCAAATGCTCCCATGTGGTACGGGTAAATAAAAGGTTTCATTTAAGGTGGCCATGCATATGAACGATAACAGGTAAATCTGTCGGGAAACAGGATTTACCTATTATTGTTAGTGGTGTAGGGGCTGTTCCTGACTGATCGGAGTGTCGACGAACGACCGTAGTCAGCACTCTGATTGATCGGAATGACGAAAAATTTCCGCCGGTATCGGCTCCCTTTACTTGAAGTGGCTGCACGGCTGACCGATCCCCATACCGTGTATGGGGATCGGTGGGTCCATCTGTGCTGTTCCCACAGCATGTGTGTTGAAAGATACCAATGAGAGCTATCAGCACACATGCTGTGGGATTGCAAGTGTATGGCCACCTTTAATTAAAGAGCTTTAAGTTGTGCAAGAGTGTCTCTTTGAAATCTCACTGCTTATGTTACATAGGAGTACGGTGTCCCACCTTCATGGGAAATTGTCATTTTGGGGTTTCATGAATGCCCTTTAAGTGTCCTGAAACATGGCTAATTTTCCATATCTGAAATTCCCTCTGATGATCCACTTTGAACTGGATTTATCAACATAGAAAGAAGTTTGCTAAAGAAACTAAGTAAGATGACAAACTTCATTACACATTTTAATTTCCGAGACAGTGTTTTGAGTAATGACACACAGAGAAAATAGTCATGCTTTGAACTGAAGAAATCATCGCTTAATCGACCCAGACGTAGCAAAATAATTAATACAGAGACATTTGCGTTTTGTCAATTAAAAAAACATTGAAAAGGATGCACCCCTGCCTGTTAACGAAATGTAACTTTAATTACAATTAATAATATAATTAACCTTTTGCCAGCTTTGAAGTAATAGTTTAATGTTACTCTGATAAATGTGTATGTGCTCTATGGCAAACAGCTAATTCCCATTAGGAACTATTTCAGGAAGTAACTGGGCAATCCACTTAGGCACCTTATACTGTATGTCTGGTACAGTTCCCCATGATGCCCACATTCAGGCTTCCCCGTTTATAGTTTATAGTATTTGAGATTGAATAAGACATACGTCCATCCAGTCCAACCCATCTAGCAATATCCTCATTTCCTGCCTAACGGTTGATCCAGAGGAAGGAAAAAAAAAAACACCCAAATTTATGAAGGGGAAAAAATTCCTTCCTGACTCCAAGTGGCAATCGGAAATTTCCCTGGATCAACTCTACTTTATGAATCAATACCAGTAACTTGCAATATTCCTTGTTTGCAGAAACTCATCCCAGCTTTTTATTAAACTGACCAATGAACCGCCATAACTACGTCCACTGGAAGACGAGTTCCATAACTACCGTTATCACAGTGAAAAACCCTTTCCAAACTTACAGGGCGATGCACCATCGGTTAGCGTGACTTAAATCCTTCCTTGCGGCGGCTGCGTGGCTAACGCGAAAGTTAACAGCGCAGCTGCCGCAAGCGATGTTATATGCCGAAATCGGCATTTTATTGCGGCACTTTCAATGCCAACTAAGCTGGCGTAAAAATGCCGGAAAGAAAATCGCCAGGTAGCGATGTTCCGAGCGCCGCTATCGGCATATAACATCGCCGGGCTGTTTGCACGGGTTGCCGATAGCGGCGCTCGGTGCATCCCCCTGTTAAAGCCTAACCTTTTTTATTCAAGTCTTAAGGGAGTCCACATGTCCTCTGACATGTTCTATTGGTGAACAAAGGCCCGTTAATGTATTTATACACAGTAATCATATCCCCACACAAGCGCGTTTTCTCCAGCGTACATAATTGTAACTTTTCCAGTCTCTCTTATATTCAAGCTCTCCCAATCCCCTTATTAATTTAGTTGCCCTTCTCTGAACCCTTTCCATTTCAATGATGACCTTTTTGTACACAGGATTCCAAATTGCACTGCATATTCAATGAGGCCTTACCAATGCTTTGTAAAGAGGGAGAATTACATTTTCCTCCCTTGAATCCATACCTCTCTTTATACAAGACAATACCATGCTGGCTCTGGCTGTTGCCGCTCTAGCACTGCTTGTTACCTTTAAGTTTGTTATCCACCAAAACTCCAAGATCCCTTTCCACAGGGATTCACTTAACACAGCCATTTATAGTATAAGTAGCACAAAACTTTTAAGTCCAAAATGCATACCTTACGTTTATCAACATTGAATCTTATCTGCCACTAGCAGCCCAATGTGACAATCTATCTAGACCCCCTGCAACAATTGCACATCCTCTGAAGTTTTTTGTTCGTCGACAAAGTTTTGTGTGATCAGCAAACACAGAAACCTTGCTGCGATACTCACTTCCAAATTAATAAATAGATTAAATAGAAGTGGCCCCAATACAGAACCCTGTGGCATCCCACTTAGCACTTTAGTCCATAATGATGAGCCCCATTTACAACTACTCTCTGCATCCTATTCATAACCAATTTTCTATCTATGTACAAATGTGACTCCCCAGACCAACAACCTTAGCTTATACATTAGTCGCCTATGGGAGACTGTATCAAAAGCCTTTGCAAGATACAAGTAAACTCACATCTACTGCTATGTCAGAGTCTAAATTTCTACCTACTTCCTAATAAAAGTTAAGCAAGTTAGTTTGACAAGATCTATTCCTCCTAAATGCATGCTGGTTACTACTTTAATGTCTGTCCTTGAAACATACGCTAGAACATGTTCCCTTATTAAACTTTCCAGGATCTTCCCCTGGCCTGTAATTACCCGGCTGTGAATGACTACCCTTTTGATATTGGAATAACATCAGCCTTTTTCCAATCCAGAGCACACATCCAGACACAAAGTAATCTGCAAAAATAAGAAACAATGGCCTAGATAAAACTGAACTTAGTCCTTAAGTACCCGAGGAGTATTTTATACGGTCCAGGAGATTTATTAATATTAACCTTATTTAGTTCTTTCTGTACCATATCCTCAGTTAACCAAAGTGCACTTGCATCTTTTATACCATATTGCTACTATACTCTATGATATCTGTACTTGGATCTTCTATAGTGTATACAGAGGGAACAAAAGTATTCAAGACAGTTGCTTTATCGCCACCCTTCGTAACTACTTTCCTCCACCAAGCAAACCCTTCATTTGAATGGAACAATTTCATTTCAAATTGCTCTGGGAATTCTCTACCACCACCTCCAGTTTGAAACTCTACTGTATTTTAGAAGGCAGAAACTAGGCTGAAATTTTCCTGTTTACCCAAGTTGGGAATAGCATATGCAGTCCGGGGCTGCTGAGGGCCCACTCAGAAACAGTAAACTATGGTCCCAACTATCCAAGATTACAGGGATTTTACAAGGAAAAAAACTTTTTTCCCATTGTGCACCCAGCTTTAAGAATTATTATTGTGCAACCATGGATTGTAGTGCAGAAAGTTACCCTAGACTCCCTTCCCATTTTCCTGTTATACCGATAGCTCCTTTTCTTTATTGTTTCCACGTTTGCTGGTCATCTTCTTGTGTCCATGTTATACTGCAAGCCCCCAATGAAATCCACCTCTCTCGATACATTGCCTTGTCACTCTTTATAAACTCGCTCAGGGGATACTAAAATAATAATACAGAATAATAGATAATAATCGAGCACTCATGGGTCTTTTCCAAACATGTATTGTGATAATGTGCAGCAACGCAATATTTCTCAAGCCAGGACATAAAATATGAAGTGGCAGGCAAAATGGTTTCAAGGACCTTATAAGCATCCCCCAACATCTTTACACATTGCCAGGAACATGGACTCACTAGCCATACTGAGAAACACTATTACATATACAATATTATATAACACCTACCTCTTTTTAAGTCTTTTAAAACAATAATCACTGCAATAAAATGTTGTGTGATCCAATACCTCTTCATTCCTCTACAGGGAAGAAAACCTTCCCCAAAACCATTAGTAAGATTATTCCATAACTACTGCATGGCCAGGTCCATAGACATCTATCCAAAGGGGGCGCAGCTAATAATACAGTAAGCACTAGATTCAGATTTTAGGGAACGTAGGATATTTTTTGCCATTTCCCACGATGCCTTTTTGTGCCCGTCTGATAGGTAGCGGTCGGCTGGATGAACACTTTGTCCATAGGAGACCACAGGATGTGCTATGATTTTCCACACACCATTCGCCCAATGTCGGTCGCCCCCAACAGCAAAATCACCTCAGACCGAAAATATCTGCTTGGTTTACCCAGCTTACATACACACACTTGCCAATATTTTCAGCCCGATCAAGCGCCCATCAAATCTTTTTGGTTGGATGGAACAGAGATCGCTGTGACACACACATGACCAACTGTTTTTGAAGTAACATAAGTTGGTTAGAGATAATAAACATTTCAGTAAGGGCTAGGCCACACTAGCGCGTTTTTTTCTGCGTTTTGCGATCCTTTACATTTTAACGATCTGCAATGCCATTTTATTTATAATGTAAATCGCGGAAGTAGACCCCACTGTGTCAGCGATCTGTTGCGATATTAGAACGCATGCGATCACCATTTTTGGTCCGTTTTTGTCAAAATCGCACTTAATACAAGTCTATGGAAGCGCATAAAAAAGCGAACAGTAGCGGATAGAAGCGGACACAATTACTATGACATGTTTCTTTATGTAAACGCAAGCGCAAACGCATGTAAAAGTGGACAGAAACGCATAGCGATTTTTTGTGCGTCATAGTGTTGGCCTCAGCCTTAATCCCTATTTTGCAGTTTTAACTGCTCTGCTCTGTTAGCTAACCTGAAACATTGTCACTATCACTTTAATCCTAAAGACAGACTTTCAATCAGAACATGTGTTCACTAAGGATGGTTTGCCTGGATGGCCCATTAATTAACAGGTATATAATTATTCTTCTGTTATACTATTAAATGCAGAGAAATAATAATATAACACAATCTGTTTCTTTACTGAAATCTCCTATTAATTATAATAATTAGCTTTCCTCTCTCTGGAGATAATTCATATTATCTTAGTAATAAACACAGCTCACATGAAGTGTATCATTGGTTTATAAAGAGGCAGAATAAACTATAGCCCAGAATCTGTGCGCCTTTTAACCTAGAACAATATCTCCCTGGGTATTGTACCACAAATTGACATTGCTTGCTACGGCTATCAATAGTCCATTATCTACAAGCACAACTAGATCAATTTACATCAAATGTTCCCTTAAGATCATCGTCTTATTAAGGTTATAAGCACGTGAGTGTGTGAATTAAATGAAGATACTTGCGTTTATCTACATTGAATTCCACCGGCCACTTAGTGCCTCAAAAGTCAATTTGTAGAATCCCCCTACGAATATTGACATTGTCTTTGTCTTTGAAAATCCAGAGGCTCCTCACTCTACTTAATTCTAAGCCACTAATAAGTAAACATAATTACTGTCTTAGCCCTACTTTAAACGTTTTTTCGGGGGAAAATGAAAGCATAAGATTATTGGCTGCGTATTCTAACGTTCAGTTAGAATACAAGTTTGTCTCTCAGCCAGGATACAGCCGTATAATTAGGGACACATGCTGCTAAAGTCTTTCAGTTTTCTATTATTATAACTTATGGCACATAACAAAATCTAAGCAGACGAAACATTTTTTTTTTTTGCATGAATTTACCAGATCGGTAGAACACTACAGAATTTAATTGTAATTTGGACTAAGGAGTGCTACCACAGTCCTTTATTGTATGTACTTTCCATGTTACTATGGTAGCCCTTGAGGAAATGCTATACCTTCTAAGAGGCATCTATAGTGGGAAAATTAGCTTTTTTTTTTCCTTTCTTTCCAGAATTCTATAATTCCCTCCAACCCCCATAGTGTCTTTATTTCTTACATTTCCCTCTCTGTCCTGAGATACACAAATTAGAAGACATACATGATTTAATTCCTCTACTCCTACTTGTACTGTCAATCAAATCTCTGTGACGTGATCCTCTTCCCTGTTCAAGTCCCTCCCTCCTCCATGCTCTGTAACAAACATAGAGATTAGAAATTAGCAGGGGGAGGAGAGAGGTAGCTTTGACTGCAGAGATAAGTCTGCACTTGACCCCCTTCTTCATAGCTTTCACTGATTAATGATGGGTCACAAGAGAAAACTTTATTTTAGCAGGACACGGAGATATCCGTGAGATCTGATGTACACTTGTCTTTTGTCCTGATGATGTATTGAATAAATTGAATTGAATTTTGAACAAGCTGCTGGATTTTGTCTACCGGAGTGCGCGGCCGTATTGTATTTGGTGACACGGAGAGATCCGTGTCTCCAGGACAGCTTGATTTCTATTGGCCATGGTGTGTGTGGGTGTGTTTTTCAGGATGTTGAACTTTTAACTCCTACTGCACATGATAAGTTGTCGGGTAGCCGGAGCTGAGTCAGGAGGAGGTAACAGAGGGGAGGGGGAAGGGGGGGGCTAGAGAGATCTGACACCATTGAAAACAGAGTCACTGACAGAGGAAGGAGAAAGGCAGCACAGAGTACTTGAATTTAACTTTGCATGGGCCAATGTGTTTTTTCACTATAGATGCCCTTAAAAAAGTTCCTTTCCTGATATGATGAATGGTACATTTGATTGTTTTAGGTATATAGTAACGTTATGTACAGATAGAGATTTTTCTTTTCTTTTTTAATTATGGGGATTTATTTTTATGCCATTTTACCATAACAGTATTTTGGTATCTTGTAGGACATGGAAAACTTATCATATCATAACAAAATGCACAGAAAGTATAAACCTTTCTTCCTGCTCCTAACAAAAAGGGTTGCCAGATTCTGGATTGTGTTACACAGCAGTGTCAAGGGGGCAAGGCGAGTGACAAGGCAGATAAGTTCAGGGGCTAAGAGTAGGGGTGTCAGGTGGGCAGAGAGGCAGGGTTTGGGTCGGAGAGTACACGTTCGGTGCAGGGACTTCCAGTCCCATTCAGGGGCCAGGATGTCAGGACTGCAAGACTTGAGTTTTTACCTGCATTTGGGGCAATCCCATCAAATCTGGACATCTGGCAACCTGCTAGCAAACCATGAGCATGTGTTTTCTTTTGTCCAAACTTAACAGGTTGACTACAGTTTACTATTTTGTGGGGGGTTGGGTGGTATATAGGAATGAGTATATAGATGAGAAAAGGTTGGGTACTGCACCTTTAATATAACCAGGAGGGCCTACGTCTATGTAACCAAACTATTCAATTTTAAAAAATCGAATTAACAGGAACATCATCCTAAATAACAGGAATAATAAGATATAATCCAGTTTACAGATGTATTGTAAGACATTTCACCATATGGATCTCTGAAACCTTCCATCCAGGGAAGAAGCCCTCTCACAATACAGTGTTTGAATTATTAGAAAGCGACACAATGATTGGGATTAAGTGGTCTACCTAACCATTTTCCGAGTAAACTTCATCAAACCTTTTGTCTCTCTCTATAATGTCCCACAATCTCTAGAATGTCCCATAATCTCTATTAGTCCCACAATCCCACTGCTTCGCTCCTTTGTGTACACTTTGGATAATGTTTACACTAATTGGTCTTTCCTTTGCAGCTGCAGCTGGGGCCGAGATGCTAGTAAAATACTTTGAAAAAGGTTAATCCTGGAACGTTCCGAAAAGTCCGAATCCCTTCTAGTTTTTTTAAATTATGTTTTATTAATGAAAATGCATTTTTTTTTTGCCATGTGTCAAATGCTTGAAGGACAATTATACTCACCTTCTCCACGATCCATTCCTGCAAAGTACCCAGGGTAAGGACCTTAAACGCTAAGTCCTCACCTCTGGGTTTTTCTACAGAAGTCCTGCACTACTTACTTGAAGACTCCCATAGCGCTGCGGTCTGATCCTTCCCACAGGCACTGTGGCAGCCAATGGGAAGACGCGACTCCTTCCTTCCAGAGAGGTGATTCGGAGCGCAGTGCCATGGAGTAGTAAGTAGTGCAGAATTTCTGTAAAGAACCCAGAGGTGAGGACTTAGCTTTTCAGGTCCTTACCCTGGGTCTTTGCAGGAATGGAAGAGGAATGAGGGGGGGGGTGAATAATTGTTAATAGTGTCCTTGGACCCCCCTTTCACTTTGAAGGTCTAGGACCTTAACCACTAGGTCCTTACCCCTGGGTTGAATTTCTAACTCCTGACTTACCTTTGCAACTTCCAATCGCCAGCGTGCTGTTCCCCGCCTCCCTCTCCTTTCCCAGGGCTTCACAATAGGGAGACAAACTTCTTCAAGTTTGGTCAACTCATGGACCAGAAGAAGGAAGCGGGGAAGGACGAGCCGGCGATGGAACTTGTAGAGATAAGTACAGGACTTAGAGACTGAACTGTACTTTTAAGGGTCAAACAAGAGGATTGCTGCATACGTGAGTATAGTTTTCCTTTAATCATCTGATTTTACTCATTTCCCAATCCCTATTACAGACATCTGGTTGCAAGAGAGTTAAAGATGCAAGATCCATTTATCAGAGTACTTTGCCTCTGTGAAGTCAAAGGCATTCATATCAACATTCCCTATCAAACAGTCAGCATTTCCTCTTCCACTTCCTCTACAGCTGCTTTAAGGCAAACATTCAATTGTGGAAAGTACAGAGAGAGTACGGAGTGTCATGAAACCTGGGTGGGGGTTGGATTTACTTTTTAAATCGTGTGTTGGTAAAGCAAAGGTCACAAAGACTAAAGCAATTTATCCGAGTCGCACTGTATGTGATTAATGCTCAAGAACCACATGATCTGACATATTTCCTATAAAAATGGAAAACCCTATTAGAATTCTCCCCGTGTGACTAACACGTGACTTTGCTAATCAATTTGCACTTAATGTCTTCAGACCTGTGGAAGAATCCAATACGTCATGGATCAATAATCTCACACATTTTCAACACATTGCAAGGTTTCTCTTCCATACGCAGACATAATATTGTCATTTCCACATCTATACTTGCCATGGTTTCTAATTAACAGCCAATACAGTTTTCAAATGCAAGCATAGCTTGTTGGAGCCAAACCCTTGTCTATAGTCTTTTAAAGGCCACAATGCAAAGCGTTAATTTATTAGTCCTGCATATAGGCACCATGTTGATATTAAAAGGGACAGACTCCGTGTTTAGCCATTGCTGATGTGTCATGATCACAGTAAGTTAAACAGATTACTTAGTTACAAGCTTGGTGCATTTTCTGATAAACTTCTTAGACATTTAATAATAGGAATAAATTACTTTTATGCATAGAGTTTCAGTGCACAGTTATCCTTTAAATGTTTTATTTGAAAAGCCATTTACTTAATTCTGTGAGTAAATATATGTTTCTAATATGCTAATATGTTAATGTGTTTTGTGCATATTTCCTGATTGTGGGTGTGGTCCGGGTGTGGGTACAGTATATATAAATCTGTATTTATGTAGGAATTTTGTATCCTGATGAGGTGCACAGCATTGAAAGGTTGATGAATAAATAAAATATTATAAAAAATCCAGGGTGCCCAGAGAGTTTATTTTCAGGGAGAGGCACCCAGTGAAAGAAATCAATAAATGCAGATGGCGCCTGGACTGAATTTTATTTCAATACCAGTGACTTGCAACATTTTTTGTTTTTAGAAACTCATTCAGCTTTTTTTTTTTTAACTATCTAATGAACCTGCCATCACCACGTCCAATGGAAGACAGTTCCATAGCTTTACCATTATCACATTGAAAAACCCTTTCTGAACTTGAAGACTAAACTTCTTTTTTTCCAGTCTTAAGGGATGTCCACGTGTCCTCTGAATGTTCTATTGGTGAACAATGCCCCAGATAGTTTATTGTATGGCCCATTAATGTATTTATACACAGTAATCATATCCCCACGCAGGCGCCTTTTCTTTAGTGTGAATAATTATAACTTATCCAATCTGTCTTCATATTCAGCTCATGGGCTGTGGGTTTCTATAACAAGCACTTTAGACTGGTGAGCCAACACAACATATGCAAGGATACAAGAACATTTAGCTTATAGGGCATGTCCACCCCCAGAACAAACTTTTGGGGTAAGTAGGTAACCCCTACCCACAACCAACCGCCCAATATTTCTTTAAAAAAAAGCCATAGGTTTCTACATACACTGCCTTCTCTCCCGCGGCAATCCAATCCAGCCTCCTGTTGCAAGCAAGGGCCAGACTCATCCGTCTGTGATTAGCTGAGAGGCAGCCAATAACAGACGCGGCTGACGTCACTAGAAACGCTGCGGGAAGAAGGTTCTGTAAGTACGGATCTAGTTTTTTTTTAAAGAAACATTGTGGTGGTTGGGGCGGCACTGGCTGAGGATGGATCCAGATGGTGGGGGGAGGGGGGACTGCGCATGTCACAGACCTTGATGAGGGCGAGGAATCTGCATGGAACCGATGGATCACAGACAGCTTGCAGTCTGCAGTTTCCTGGACTTTGAAGAGGAATAGCAGGTGATCCATAAGAGCAGATATGTACAGTAAGGTTATTTTAACTACTAAGTGGGTCCAGTATGGGGGGTTAAATTATGGTTTGGGGGGGTGGACATGCCCTTTAATCTTTTGCTAGGAAATGATAAAAACAGCTGAATATTTTCTATATATTCACGCTGGCTAGTAAATAAACTGCAGGGTAACAAGCATCTTTATAGATACATCTGCAAAAAACACCCTGTCCATAAGACCTTGAATACTGGGGTGAGGGGGCAATAAGTGCACATGGTGACAAGGCTCTTTGACAACTACATGGGCTGTTAGTTGTACTGACACAACATAAAACCTTAGTTACAGAATCAATTTCTCACATTTATGTCAATGCAACTTTCTAGAGAGAATATTACAATGTATAGGTGTTGCTGGGAGAAAAGATTTCACATTAGGATTTTTAAAAATTAAGTTTAGTTCTCCTTTAAGTGCTCATGGCTGCTAGATTGTAAGAACTATAGGCTAACACACCAGTTCATACAAGCAGCTGAATAAAATTCTTCCCTTTGAAGCTGACATCATAACTGTCCCCTCGGAATTCTTATGGACCCTTTTATTGCGAAACAGGCAAAGGCTAAGAAAGGTTCTCAGGCATTTTCATTCTATTTGTAAATGGACCATCACTAGTAAGACTTTAAAATAGCTGTCTGAAACTTCCCTTATTTAGTGAAACCTTAGTGTAAAAACATTTGAAGGAAGTTGACCGAAGAGCAC
Organism: Hymenochirus boettgeri; assembly: GCA_019447015.1. Lineage (NCBI taxonomy): Eukaryota > Metazoa > Chordata > Amphibia > Anura > Pipidae > Hymenochirus > Hymenochirus boettgeri. Next base: position 18,214 of record JAACNH010003478.1, read on the forward strand.
AATTGCAAATATTATTTCTTTACTTAGTTGAAGATGAGATATGTTGAAGTTCCTTGTACAAGGGATTCTTTGAAGAACGAGGTTTGTATGAAACTTCTCCCAAAGGTAGAGTTTTGTTCAAACAGACTGAAAAGCTTGCTTCAGCGCATTTCTGTAAAAAAGAATATGACATGATCAGCTAAAAACCGTGTCATCTTCATAATGTGATGTTTACAAGGCTGAGCGGAACTGATCCTGTATGGGTGACCTGTGGTATATTGCACAGGTACCGGTACTGGTTCTCAGATGCAGTTTATTTATTTAAACAGAAATTAACAAATTAAACTATAGGCCAACGTTTCATATTTCTCCTTCTACAACACTTAATGGACAGTTTTCTCCAAGTTAAAAGAACAAACAGCTCTAGGTGTGGTGCACTCCCAACTACATTGGCACACTCACAACTAGTAAACACCCAGCATTTCATGGGATAGGAAGCAAAACATCATAGTTTTGAACAAGAGCTGGAAATATCAGAGAGTGCTTTATAACGATCACCCTTATGAATCAAACTTATTTTTTTTAAAAAGTGGATAAGAATATTTTCTTTTACATGCTTAAGTCATTATAAATGTGCAATAGCAGAGGGCAATGTGAAAATATATGTTTAGTGGGCATGGTGTGCATTTTCAATTTGCTAATTCATTAAAAATGGATCTTTACTCATTTTTTGTACAGACCAATAAAAGTGTAATAATTGTGAATGAATTCTGCAACGGAAGTAAAATATAGTTAAAAGAGAACTATAGTGCAATGAACATAGAAAGTACCTGGGGCAGGGACATAGGATTGATAATTCCTACCTCCCAATATAATTTCTATGAGGAGTGCCTTAGTGCTTCAACCCTATCTTTCATACAGGAAAGCCTAGGACACTAACCTGGCAGATGAAAACTGTATGGGCTGGTGCCTCTCGATAAAATGATTTTGGGAGGTAGGAATAATCAATCCTACCTCCCTGCCCTAGATGCTTTTCATTTTTAAATGTTCTACAGTGTAGTTGTAGTTGTCCTTTTAATTACAGCTTTTAACCCTTTACTAGAAGTGAATGCAATCAATATTCTTTTTCGATGTTTAACTGACACTGCACGCCTGCCCGGTTCAAAAACATTATTATGGGGCATATTTATAAATTGGCGAAGATTTCCTCACCATATTCTTCTGTGAGTTTCTACAGTGTTTTGTATAATGTTATTTATAAAGAGGCAAAAATCACAGTGAAATACATACTGAATTGTCAGCAAGGTCAAAAAAATATATCTCAAAATTATTTTGAGGTCATGTCCACCCCCGAAACTTAAATTTAGATTCAAGCTAATTAACCCCCCCCCCCTAAACCTAGACCTCGCAAGGTTTAAATCTACCTGCGATTCTTGCAAAGTATACTTCCCAGCACACATTTCCTCGCTGTTGGGGTGGACATGCCCTTTAAGCCCAAGAATTAGCTATGATGAAAATTACCCTCAGCCTGTTAGAAAACAGTGAAAATTCAGCTGAGTGAACTACACACTATTTACCATATCTATTACTAAACTGGGCCAGGGTGTTAATTATTAGACATAACAAAAACAAGTGTTCTTGGTGTATTTGCCTTTTACACACACCATTGGTATAGCCTGATAGGAAATGTTGGTTTACATCTACGTCAGTGCATTAACCAGAATTTTTGACAAAAAAAGTTGTGAATGAAAGAGGGTGAAGTCTGATGGTAAAAAAAAATATATGTAATAAATGTGCCCCATGTTTCTAATCATTCCAGATTTCGGTCATTTGCACACCATTTACATTTTTCTCTAGAACCAAATTTGCACACACAGATCATAGCTAACAGAGAAATGTGAACTGCCCTGAATTGAGTTTAGATTTGAAATACAATGTATGCTTACTGACATGTTAAACAAACTCTTTCCTATAAGAAATAATCTATCACCTTTATTACCATCAATACAAATCATTCTGTTTCCTATGGAACAATATTCAAGATAAGCACATTTCTATCTCTACATTCAGTTTATAACACTCCCCTGAATAAACCCTTTCATGACAATAGGTTCCCTGGGTGTTTCCAAAAAGAAGTTTAGTCTTCAAGTTCACCACAGACGCAGGGAAAGGTGGTGTACCGTGTTAGCCAGACAAAATGTTTACAGGGTAACCCTTTTGAAATAAAAAATAACAAAAGTAGTATAAAGGTGATACCTTTATTGGCTAACTAAGATAATCATAGCAAGCTTTCAGAACATTCTAGAACCTTTTTTTCAGCTGAAAAAGGAACTAGAATGTTCTGAAAGCTTGCTATGATTATCTTAGTTAGCCAATAAGGTATCACCTTTATACCACTTTTATTATTTTTATTTCAAAAGGGTTACGTGTAACAAAGTACAGACCATACAGAAAAAGATAATCAGTGCACATTCCCCCTATAGTATCATAGTATCTGTGATAGGCTTTGTGTGTGTGTGGGGTTGTGGGCTCATATTATTTTACCTTTAAATCTTAATTCTAAAAAACATATAATGAGGGACCTAGTCTCCCTGATTAGTGAACCTCACTCCCCATATCTTGGCTTCATAATACCCTCTATGATACTAGCATACTAGCAAATCCCCGATTCTTTCAAGAATCGCAAATCCCCCCCCCCCCCGCATTTTAAGATCTCTCTTCCTCCCCTCCAATATCGCTCTCCCCCTCCTCTCTTTCCTCCCCACGCTCTCTCAATTCCTCCCCTTCTCAGCTCACTTGCCTCAGTTCGTGCCTTCCATACTCAGCATCGCCGCAACACCCAATACATGTTACCTCCTACTATTTTGGGCAATCATCAATCGCATGGGTGGCACCTCAGCGAGAACAAGTGGGTCCAGCATCCACGGCTGAAAACTCTGGTTTAGTACATTAGATAACCTGGAGTCATTAAAGGGTATCTCCATTCCAAAAAAGTAACTTCCCTTATTTCAGTGTAATTGAAGAATGGGAGGTAAGGATCTGTGTCTATAAGTACGTCCTGCTCTTTAATTAAACTAGCAGGAGACCGGAGCAAAGTTACAGGATTTACCCAAGATTGTGCTCCTCTGGTTTTCCTCTGACAAGTCCCCACACTCCCTTGCAGTGTATATGCATGTACATTAGAAGGGCGCGGTCACAGGTAAGTTTTGTAACTTTGCTTCGGTCTCCTGCTAGTTTAATTGAAGAACGTGAGACATAGCTCCTGTACCTCCTGTTCTTCAATTAAACTGAAAAGGGAAAACTGCTTTTTTGAGTGGCGATACCCTTTAACGTGACTACGGCCCTATTTCCAGCATGTCTACTGGAGATTTTTAAATTGCATATAAAACACCTTCAGCATCTCCATGGTGACAATAAAGTGTTATTTTCATTCATTCCGTTTGATTCAGACAAGGCAACACCATGTCTGTTACTATACACTGAAGGCTGAATACAGTTTACTGTACGGGGGGGGGGGGGGAATCAAGATTTACCCGAGTTCCTGGAAGATTCATTCATGTCTGTATGAAAGCGAAGGCTACTTGATATTAGGAATCATAGGCGTGAAAAGCAACACCGGATCTCAACATTAATAGGAAGTAACCCACTGCCCAGTGGCGAAAGCTTCCTGGCTCTTAAAATATACAGTATCGCTGATGTAAGTATGACTGTGATGGAACAATTGCTGTTAACCCTTTATTGACAGACACGAAATAGGAGATAATGAAATCTACCTAGATCTGTGCAGATGGCAATAGAAACAGGAGAGGTACACAAGGTATCCTAATACTAATCGGCAGGTGTAAATCATTATTATTATTATTGATTTATATAGCGCCAACATCTTCCGTGGCGCTTTACAATTACATAGTCATACATTACATACAATGGCCCACGCAGAAGCTTGAGCGCTGTGTCATCAAAACTCCTCCCACTGTCCGCGTGCCATTGGAGAGGCCAACCCCTCTACAGTGGGAGGAGGATTGATAATGTGGTGCTTGCTCGGGGGAGTTGGGGGAGAAGAGATGCAGGGTTGACTGATTTTTAAGAATCGGGGGGGTTGCTGGTTAACAGATAACTGGACAAAAAACAATTGCATTTTTTGAATTTAATAATCGGGGGCGTAACTAACTGAGGGGCAGACACAGACGGCGTACCATCATAGTTTTGCTGGGGGGCCCAAAGACTCCTAGTTATGCCACTGCCCCTGGCAGGTTTTTCTAGAGAGCAGAATGGATAGTGCCCAAGCAACAATAAACCTATGGTACAGTGGATAAGGGGCAGAGTGACTATACCAATCTGTGCTCAGCTTAACCTCAGGTAGCCCAGTGCTTCACCCTAACCAACCAGCGAAGAGATTTTTTTTATTAAAGGGTATCTAAACTGGAAAAATAAATACATTGGCAATTACTGGAAAAAATAATTCTTCCAAACCATCACTGTACCATTTTTTTTTGTTAATCTCTCCTGTTTCATTAGATATCCAATCTGAATTATTTTACATTTCAGCTGTCAATCAAGTACCTTATTATCATAAACTATTGTGAAATGCATGGTGGGAATTCCCTCTCCCAGTGCTGCCTTACACTGATTACTGAGCATGCTTGCCCTCATAGATTAGTCAGAATTTTTAGATCAGTCAAGGGAATCTGAGTTGCAAGGCATCCCTATTTGGGTGGGAACATCCGAACTGCAGGGACAAAATCCCAAGTCTCGCCAGTCAGGGCTGAAATCCCATACAAACACTGGCCCTGGCAACCCCGCCCTCAGAACGCCCACTCACCAATAGGAATGCGCCCAGCCCCATCTCCTGATGGTTAGACATGAGATTCAGCCTTTGGTCAATCAAACATGTAAAAATGTTCAGCCCACAGGTAATTAGCTTCTGGAATAAGTAGAGGTAAGTTATAAGCCTGACAGTCACTCAGACAGGTGTCATGGAGTTAAGGGCCTGTCTCAGTTAGTGACGGACTGTGGATTAATAATAAAGTATAAGAAATAGATTAATCCACACACAATCCATTCCACATTTTCTAAACGGACCATAAGTTTCTCAGATAAGTTTCCCACAGGCAACCATCCCATATGAACACTGTTGTGGTTGTGCTGACAAAATGCAGCAGAAGACATTAATTTCCCCTTTTTTTAAGGCACCGTTCCTCCTTCTTTTTTTTTTTTTTTTAAGGAGAACTAAGATTTTAAAAAACCTTTTAGCCCCTCACCCTTGTTGACCCTGTATACACAGTTAGGCATTAAATGTAACTAATAACTTCTACCCTTGAGAAGTTCAGGTATTTTGAACACTGATGAGAAAGGACATTCCAGCAGATATGATGTAAAGAGAAATCAGCATGATATGATAGTGCAGACTCACCTTCAATTTTGAACTCACAACAGCACCAGTACAGACAGGGCAAAGACAACTGTGAGAAGGCTGGATGGGGGCTTTGACTGCCTAATATCCCCAGATTTCTAGCAGGTTGTGTGGGTCATATGTCAAAGGGCAATTTGACCCCCTAAATTCATACTAGCAGAAGGAACCCCCAACCCCGATGCTACTACCTCTTCCCCTCAATGCAGATGATAGATGACCCACTCATGGCCAGTTTTTTAACAAAATCTTAGATTGCTGGGCAGGGCTATGGATGGATCTGGAGGGGACGTAGGACCAGGCAGATGCAAAGCCAGAATGTGCCCAGTTCTAGCTGGTGTTCTGGCATTTGGCTGTCATTTGTCTTCAGACAGTAGCATCATGTGTCAGTTCATGGCTCATTGGTAGCAGCCACCCATCATGGCATCAGTAAAGCTCATAAAGCTTGCAGAGTAGGTGTAACCATCTGGACATGGCCGGCATGTATCAAAAGTAATATTTCCGCTCAGAGACGTCAGGGAAAGATGTATTGCGGTTTTGGGGGTCTGGCTGCTAAACATAACTGCATTGTTGGATATACATTTGTATCCATTTAAAGATATATTAAAGGGCATGTCCACCCTTATTATAAACTTTTGCCATATCATAGTATATCTTCCCCTGCCCCAACCGCTATAAAATAAATTTAAGAAAGTGCCCCGATGTTTACTTACCTTCCCTCTTTACTTCCGACGCCCGGCCCGGCCTTCTGCTTGCAAGACACTGCAAGCAGGGGCGGGACTGGCAGCCGCTTCTCAGAATGCCGGGGGAGTGAGGGAAGGTAAGTAGAGTTCGGGGGTCTTTCTTAAAATTATTTTAGCGGTTGGGGCTGGGGGAAGATATACTATGATATGGGCAAGGGGTTTTATGGTAGGGGGAGGGATAGCAAAACAGGAGGGAGGGGAGGGGGAGGGAGGGGGAGAGTGCTGCAGTACGCATGCCAAACTTCTCCCGGAGGCGAGACAGGAGGCAGAGTCCTATATGGACTCTGCTATCCTCCTGGTGGGCAGTTTTTGGGACTTTGGGGGGGGACTACAGGAGAAACCACATGAAGCTGGGATGTGAGGTAAGGATTTTATTACACTACATGGTGGGGCCATTAGTGGGGGGGATTATAGTTTTGGGGGTGGACATGCCCTTTAAGCAAAACATTTTATATAAGTTTAAAATATTTACATTTGCCTTGGTACAGTACAAGATCTTTGTAACCTTTCACACACATACAAATAAATTATTATTTTTTAGGAGCTATGGCAGAAGCATGGCACTGTATGTATACTTTATATTCATTACATGTCAGCAGAAGGAAAGGAATAAAGATTCCATGTGATTGATAATGTAATTGTATTATCTTCATGGGGCTTAATCATTCTTATAAAAAAACAATCCCTGTAATGAATGGAGTAATGAATGAGTGGGGAGTGCAGATCTTTCCAAGCTCATCTCCAGCATTTTTTTACTACACTGCAGTGCCTACAGAACAGGCGAACGTGCATCATCTGCCTACACGACAGGGAAAGCTCGGTACAGTAATACTTTTCACATACTGTGATTATTCATCCACATGAAGTAACTAGCTGATGTGTGAATGGCTTATCGAAAAACACTTGTTATGGAACCAGGGCTTCCTGTGAGCACATTGGTTTACATTTTACAAGATTTCTGGGTACAGTAGAGCATATGGCCACATGAAAATGTAAATAATTCACAGATCGCTGCTGTAAGCAATGTGTTACAGAATTAACGTAATAGAAGAGTGATATATGGAGAATGAATGTTATAGAATATGGCAATGTTTCCAATAATGTATTGTCTGTGTGCACTGATATACAGAATATACAGAATATATATCAGACTGTGCAGAAACAAAATCATACCTAATTACACACATTAGTCACCCAGAATGCTGTATGCTCTATTTCAAACTGGTGTGCAGGGCAATATAATGTTTACCTGTGTTTCTTCCCTATTGCATGGCCTTTAATTCTCCTTTCATGTAAAACTGTCACATGCGCAGTATATGTTACCTGTGTTTCTTCCCCATTGATGGCCTTCAATTCTCCTTTCATGTAAAACTGTCACATGGCGCATAATGTATACCTTGTGTTTCTTCCCCTATTGCATGGCCTTTAATTCTCCTTTCATGTAAAACTGTCACATGCGCAGTATAATGTTTACCTGTGTTTCTTCCCCATGGAAGACTGAAAGAGAGGGGGGGTGCATCCTATTTGGGTGGGAACATCCGAACTGCAGGACAAAATCCCAAGTCTCGCAGTCAGGGCTGAAATCCCATACAAACACTGGCCCTGGCAACCCCGCCCTCAGAACGCCCACTCACCAATAGGGAATGCGCCCAGCCCCCACTCTCCTGATGGTTAGACATGAGATTCAGCCTTTGGTCAATCAAACATGTTAAAAAATGTTCAGCCCACAGGTAATTAGCTTCTGGAATAAGTAGAGGTAAGTTATAAGCCTGACAGTCACTCAGACAGGTGCCATGGAGTTAAGGGCCTGTCTCAGTTAGTGACGGACTGTGATTAATAATAAAGTATAAGAAATAGATTAATCCACACACAATCCATTCCACATTTTCTAAACGGACCATAAGTTTCTCAGATAAGTTTCCCACAGGCAACCATCCCATATGAACACTGTTGTGGTTTGTGCTGACAAAAGCAGAAGACATTAATTTCCCTCTTTTTTAAGGCACCGTTCCTCCTTCTTTTTCTTTTTTTTTTTTAAAGGAGAACTAAGATTTTAAAAACCTTTTAGCCCCTCACCCTTGTTGACCCTGTATACACCATTTAGGCATTAAATGTAACTAATAACTTCTACCCTTGAAAGTTCAGGTATTTTGAACACTGATGAGAAAGGACATTCCAGCAGATATTGATGTAAGAGAAATCAGCATGATATGATAGTGCAGACTCACCTTCAATTTTGAACTCACACCAGCACCCGTACAGACAGGGCAAAGCAACCTGTGAGAAGGCTGGATGGGGCTTTGACTGCCTAATATCCCAGATTTCTAGCAGGTTGTGTGGGTTCATATTCAAAGGGCAATTTGACCCCCTAAATTCATACATAGCAGAAGGAACCCCCAACCCCAGGATGCTAATCTACCTCTTCCCCTCAATGCAGATGATAGATGACCCACTCATGGCCATTTTTTTACAAATCTTAGATTGCTGGGCAGGGCTATGATGGTCTGGAGGGACAGTAGACCAGGCAGATGCAAAGCCTATGAATCTGCCAGTACTAGCTGGGGTGTTGCTATTTGCTTCTGGCATAGATATTTGTTTAGTCTTCCTGGTCCTTCCAGGTAGCAGCCACCCATCATGGCCATCAGTTACAAGCTCATAAAGCTTGCAGAGTAGGTGTTAACCATCTGGACATGGCCGGCATGTATCAAAAGTAATATTTCCGCTCAGAACGTCAGGGAAAGATGTATTGCGGTTTTGGGGTCTGGCTGCTAAACATAACTGCATTGTTGGATATACATTTGTATCCATTTAAAGATATAATTAAAGGGCATGTCCACCCTTATTATAAACTTTTGCCATATCATAGTATATCTTCCCCCTGCCCCAACCGCTATAAAATAAATTTAAGAAAGTGCCCCGATGTTTACTTACCTTCCCTCTTTACTCTCCGACGCCCGGCCCGGCCTTCTGCTTGCAAGACACTGCAAGCAGGGGCGGGACTGGCAGCCGGCTTCTCAGAATGCCGGGGGAGTGAGGGAAGGTAAGTAGAGTTCGGGGGTCTTTTTTAAAATTATTTTTTAGCGGTTGGGGCTGGGGGAGATATACTATGATATGGGCAAGGGGTTTTATGTAGGGGGGAGGGATAGCAAAACGGAGGGGGGGGGGTGCTGCAGTACGCATGCCAAACTTCTCCCGAGGCGAGACAGGAGGCAGATTCCTATATGGACTCTGCTATCCTCCTGGTGGGCAGTTTTTGGGACTTGGGGGGGGACTACAGAGAACCACATGAAGCTGGGATGTGAGTTAAGGATTTTATTACACTACATGGTGGGGCCATTAGTGGGGGGGATTATAGTTTTGGGGTGGACATGCCCTTTAAGCAAAACATTTTATATAAGTTTTAAATATTTACATTTGCCTTGGTACAGTACAAGATCTTTGTAACCTTTCACACACACATTACAAATAAATTATTCATTTTTTAGGAGCTATGGCAGAAGCATGGCACTGTATGTATACTTTAATTATTCATTACATGTCAGCAGAAGGAAAGGAATAAGATTCCATGTGATTGATAATGTATTGTATTATCTTCTATGGGGCTTAATCATTCTTATAAAAAAACAATCCCTGTATGAATGGAGTAATGAATGATGGGGAGTGCAGATCTTTCCAAGCTCATCTCCAGCATTTTTTTACTACACTGCAGTGCCTACAGAACAGGCGAACGTGCATCATCTGCCTACACGACAGGGAAAGCTCGGTACAGTAATACTTTTCACATACTGTGATTATTCATCCACATGAAGTAACTAGCTGATGTGTTGAATGGCTTATCGAAAAACACTTGTTATGGAACCAGGGCTTCCTGTGAGCACATTGGTTTACATTTTACAAGATTTCTGGGTACAGTAGAGCATATGGCCACATGAAAATGTAAATAATTCACAGATCGCTGCTGTAAGCAATGTGTTACAGAATTAACGTAATAGGAGTGATATATGGAGATGAATGTTATAGAATATGGCAATGTTTTCCATAATGTATTGTCTGTGTGCACTGTATACAGAATATCAGAATATATATCAGACTGTGCAGAAACAAAATCATACCTAATTACACACATTAGTCACCCAGAATGCTGTATGCTCTATTTCAAACTGTGTGTGCAGGGCAATATAATGTTTAACCTGTGTTTCTTCCCCTTTGCATGGCCTTTAATTCTCCTTTCATGTAAAACTGTCACATGCGCAGTATAATGTTTACCTGTGTTTCTTCTCCCATTGCATGGCCTTCAATTCTCCTTTCATGTAAAACTGTCACATGCGCAGTAATAATGTATACCTGTGTTTTCTTTCCCCTATTGCATGGCCTTTATTCTCCTTTCATGTAAAACTGTCACATGCCGCAGG
>JAACNH010003479.1:8870-28751 GCA_019447015.1 Hymenochirus boettgeri
ACTTAAACACCCAAAAGTCAGCCTATTAGTGCAGCAGATTCCCACCGCCAGTCCGCCAGCTATTCACCAGCCAAAACAACTCTCTCCATCTGTTAGATACATGAGCAAGCTTTTATGCAATAGAATTAGCCAAGCTTATCTTGGTCTACAATCCAGACTTTACACCAGACACTCACACAGCCAACCAGCGAACTGTCCTTTTTCGAATGCGTTTTTAACAACAAGCCTGTCTATTTGCAAACCAACTTTTGCCATCAGCCTGTTGCTAGAAAGATTTTCCACCACCTAGCCAGCGTTTTCACTACGCATTCCGCACTGCCAACATCTTTTCACCAATCCTCAGACCTTCCACTTGCCAGTGTGTACACAGCAGGACACAGAGAAGCTGAACGATGTTTGCATAATTAAGCATGATCAGGGACAACTTTTATAAGTCTATAGGAGTGACCTTGTGTCTTTGGTGGAGCCATATAATAAAAAATATTTCCTTACCGGGAAAAAAATGACTTTAAAAAACCAGTGACGAAACATCAGAGTGTAAATGACCTGCTGGATTTCCTCGGGAACCGACATCTTCCACTCTTCAGTTACCGGATTCTGCTGTGGTATTGAGCAGAACTTCTACAGTCCGTGGGGAGAGCAGCAGTAACGAAGGACCTGGAAAAAACAACATCAATTTTACATTCTCCCATTTAATTCGTAGTACAATACGCCAATGGTCCCAGCAAATGACCCATTAGAGGCGAGGGGGCAGACCCCACTCCAATATTCAGAAGCGATGAGATGAATCTTCCTAATGATTTCTAATACCTGGTTAAAACAAATTCCATCTTCACAAGGAAAAAAATATATATTAACCTAGCAAACAGTGTTCCCGTTGGTGACAGTAGGGGAAAATTGTGTGTGTGTGTTTTGCTATGTGTGTATAGAGTTGGATTAAGATAAACTAATATATTGGTATATGTATATTGTAAGCTGTTTACTCAGGACAGTCATCAGCATGCAGGGAACCAAATAGGATAATCCTGCAGGTCTGAGAATAGACCCAGGCAATCCTGCTACACTGTGTGGTTCAAACCAAACATGCTATTTACTGTATTATTTCACCATGGCAAGTGCCACATTTATAGCGCTTATGTTACGACTTGGGAGCACAGGATACTGAATTAGCTTTTAGATTAAGGTGAGGTCGGTTTTTAAGGTGCTGCTAAACACTCCCACAGGGTTTAAATGAAATACAGCCTTTTATAACAGAAGGTACCTCACAGCCTATGTTATAATAGCATTGCCTAATAATCTAACATATACATACGTATGCTTGTGAAGGGTCTCATTCATCCAGGTCATGGTATATCAGTTGTATTCTGAATTGAGAAAGCCAATCGGATGACTAGCGAAACGTCTTCAAGAACTAAACTTCAAGTCCAGGTGATCTAATTGAATACATCAAGATATTAAATACGTATTCTCACTGACCTTTCACAAACTACAACTCCCAGCTTTCTATGTTAGCAGTAAGTTTCTCCTTTAAATCCATTGGCCTAATGAATTTATAAAGATGCAAGTTAGACCTCTAATAAGAACACCAGTAGCTAGACGGCCACATGGGACAGCGGAACATCTCTAACCCAGTAATCAGAACGTGATTGGAACCCCTCGGACGTCTCCGGTCTGATTTCAAACGTCTTCTCACATGACCCAGAAGTCTTCTCAGTAATATCGCTGACACGCCAAATTGAAAGTGGATGAAAACTTTAAATGGTAAATAGAGATCTTAGATTGTATGGAGGCATAAATCGCCACACCTCATACATCACCCTCTATCCTGGTAATATAACTATAGAAATTGATGGTACATGTGGGAAGATATTTGTATATCTTGTATGTGTAGTATCATTACTAGGAGATCCATCTCCATCTGAATATTGGGGTACACCCTGATCTATCCTGGTAATATAACTATAGAAATTGATGGTCCTTGGGAAAGATATTTTATATCTGTATGGTGTAGTACTTACTAGGAGATCCATCTCCATCTGAATATTGGGGTACACCATGATCTATCCTGGTAATATAAACTATAGAAATTGATGGTCATGTGGAAGATCTTTGTATATTGTATGTGTAGTATCATACTAGGAGATCCCATCTCCATCTGAATATTGGGGTACACCTGATCATCTGGAATATAACTATAGAAATTGATGGTCCATGTGAAGATATTTGGTATCTGTATGTTAGTATCATTACTAGGAAGATCCATCTCCATCTGAATATTGGGGTAACCTCCTGACTATCCGGTAATATAACTATAGAAATTGATGGTCCATGTGGAAGATATTTGTATATCTGTATGTGTAGTATCATTACTAGGAGATCCATCTCCATCTGAATATGGGGGAAACCTGATCTATCCTGGTTAATATAACTATAGAAATGATGGTCCATGTGGAAGATATTTGTATCTGTATGTGTAGTATCATTACTAGAGATCCATCTCCATCTGAATATTGGGGGAACCATGCTCTATCCTGGGAATATAACTATAGAAATGATGGTCCATGTGGAAGATATTTGTATATCTGTATGTGTAGTATCATTACTAGAGATCCATCTCCATCTGAATATTGGGGGTACACCTGCTCTATCCTGGTAATATAACTATAGAAATGATGGTCCCATGATGGAAGATATTTGTTATGTATGGTAGTATCATTACTAGAGAGCCATCTCATCGGAGATGGGGTACACCTGCTCTTCATGGTAATATAAATATAGAAATTGATGGTCCCATGTGGAGGAAGATATTGTATATCTGTATGTGTAGTATCATACTAGAGATCATCTCCATCTGAATATTGGGGTACACTGATCTGATCTTGGTAATTAAAAATAGAAATTGATGGTCCATGTGGAAGATATTTGTATATCTGTATGTGTAGTATCATTACTAGGAGATCCATCTCCATCTGAATATTGGGGTGAACCCTGCTCTATCCTGGTATATAACTATAGAATGATGCGTCCATGTGGAATATTGTATATCTGTCTGTGTAGTTATCATACTAGAGGATCCATCTCCATCTGAATATTGGGGTGAACCCTGATCTATTCTGGTAATTAAACTATAGAAATTGATGGGCATTGTGGAAGATATTTGTATATCTGTATGTGTAGTATCCATTACTAGGAGATCCATCTCATTGAATATTGGGGTACACCTGATCTATCCTGTAATATAACTATAGGAAATTGATGGTACATGTGGAAGATATTGTATATCTGTATGTGTAGTATCATTACTAGAGATCCATCTCCATCTGATATTGGGGTACACCCTGATCTATCTGGTAATATACTATAGAAATGATGGTCCATATGGAAGATGTTTGTATATCTGTATGTGTAGTATCATTACTAGGAGATCCATCTCCATCTGAATATTGGGGTCAACCTGACTCTATCCTGGTAATAAACTATATAGAAATTGATGGTCCCATGTGGAAGATATTGATATCTGTATGTGTAGTATCATAACTAGAGATCCATCTCCATCTGAAATTGGGGTACACCCTGCTCTATCCTGGTAATAAACTATAAGAATTGATGGTCCCATGTGGAAGATATTTGTATATCTGTATGTGTAGTATCATTACTAGAGATCCATCTCCATATGAATATGGGGACACCCCGCTCTATCCTGGTAATATAACTATAGAAATGTGGTCATGTGAAGATTTTGTATATCTGTATGTGTAGTATCATTACATAGGAGTCCATCTTCCATCTGAAGATTGGGGTGACCCCCTGCTTATCCTGGTAATATAACTATAGAAATTGATGGTCCATGTGGAAGATATTTGTATATCTGATGTGTAGTATCATTACTAGGATCCATCTCATCTGAATATTGGGGTACACCCTGATCTATCCTGGTAAGATAATATAGAAATTGGATGGTCCATGTGGAAGATATTGTAAGCTAGTTATGTGTAGTATCATTACTAGGAGATCCATCTCCATCTGAATATGGGTACACCCTGATCATCTGGTAATATAAACTATAGAAATGATGGTCCAGTGGGATATTTGTATATCTGTATGTGTAGTATGCATTACTAGGATCCATCTCATCTGAATATGGGGGTACACCTGATCTATCCTGGTAATATAACTATAGAAATTGATGGTCCATGTGGAAGATGTTTGTATATCTCTAGTGTAGTATCATTACTAGGAGACTTCATCTCCATCTGGAATATTGGGTGAACCCTGCCTATCATGGTATATATAACTATAGAAATTGATGGGTCCATTGGAAGCATGTTGTATATCTGTATTGTGTAGTATCATACTAGGAGATCCATCTCCATCTGAATATGGGGTGACACCCTGATCTATCCTGGTAATATCTAACTATAGAAAATTGATGGGCCATGTGGAAGAATTGTATATCGATGTGTAGTATCTATACTAGGAGATCCATCTCCATTGAATATTGGGGTACACCTGCTCTATCCTGGTAATATAACTATAGAAATTGATGGTCCATGGGAAGATATTTGTATATCTGTATGTGTGTACATTACTAGGAGATCCATCTCTCCATCTGAATATTGGGTCACCCTGCTCATCCTGGTAATATAACTATAGAAATTGATGGTCCCATGTGGACGATATTGTATATTGTATGTGGTAGTATCAGTTACTAGGAGATCCATCCCCATCTGAATATTGGGGTGACACCTGATCTATCCTGGTAATATAACTATGAAATTGATGGTCCATGTGGAAGATATTTGTATAATCTGTATGTGTAGTATCATTACTAGAGATCCATTCCATCTGAATATTGGGGTACACCCTGCTCTATCCTGGTAATATAACTATAGAAATTGATGGTCCAGTGGAAGATATTTGTATATCTGTATGTGTAGTATCATTACTAGAGATCCATCTCCATCTGAATATTGGGGTACACCCGATCTATCCTGGTAATATAAACTATAGAAATTGATGGTCCATGTGGAGGAAGATATTTGTATATGTGTATGGAGTATCATTACTAGAGATCCATCTCCATCTGAAATTGGGGTACACCCTGCTCTATCCTGGTAATATAACTATAGAAATTGATGGGTCCATCCAGTGGAAGATATTGTATATCGTATGTGTAGTATCATTACTAGAGATCCATCTCCATCTGAATATTGGTTGGGGTACTAACCCTGATCTATCCTGGTTATATAACATAGAAATGATGGTCCATGGTGGAAGATATTTGATATCTGTATGTGTAGTATCATTACTAGAGATCTCATCTCATCTGAAATTGGGTACACCCTGATCAGTCCTGGGAATATAACTATAGAAATTGATGGGTCCATGTGGAAGATGTTGTGTATATCTGTATGTGTAGTAATCATTACTAGGAGATCCATCCCATCTGAATATTGGGGTTACACCCTGATCTATTCTGGTAATATAAACTATAGAAATTGATGGTCCATGTGGAAAGAATTTGTATATGTATGTGTAGTATCATTACTAGAGATCCATCTCCATCTGAAATTGGGGACACCCTGCTTCTATCCTGGTAATATAACTATAGAAATTGATGGTCCATGTGGAAGATGTGTATATCTGTATGTGTAGTATCATTACTAGGAGATCCATCTCCATCTGAAATTGGGGTGAACCCTGCTCTATCCTGGTATATAAATAACTATAGACAGAAATGAGTGGCCATATGGAAGATTTGTATATCTGTATGTGTAGTATCATTACTAGAGATCCATATCCATCTGAATATTGGGGTGAACCTGATCTATCCTGGTAATATACTATAGAAATTGATGGTCCATGTGGAAGATATTGTATATCTGTATGTGTAGTGTTCATTACTAGAATAATCCATCTCATCTGAATATTGGGGTTGACACCCTGCTCTATCCTGGTAATATAACTTAGAAATTGATGGTCCATGTGGAGATATTTGTATATCGTATGTGTAGTATATTACTAGAGATCCATCTCCATCTGAATAATTGGGGGTACACCCTGCTCTATACTGGTAATTAATAGAAATTGATGGTCCATGTGGAAATATTGTATATCTGTATGTGTAGTATAATTACTAGGACATCCATCTCCATCTGAATATTGGGGTACACCTGCTCTATCGGTAAATAAACTATAGAAATTGATGGTCCATGTGGAAGATATTTGTATATCTGTATGGTAGTATCATTACTAGGAGATCCATCTCCATCGGAAAATTGGGGTACACCCTGGCTCTATCCTGGGTATATAACTATAGAAATTGATGGTCCATGTGGAAGATATTTGTTATCTGTTAGTGTAGTATTCATTAATAGGAGATCCATTCCATCGGATATTGGGGACACCCTGACCTATCCTGGTAATATAACATAGAAATTGATGGTCCATGGGAACGATATTGTATATCTGTATGTGTAGTATCATTACTAGAGATCATCTCCATTGCTGAATATGGGGTACACCCTGATCTATCCTGGTAATATAACTATAGAAAATTGATGGTCCATGTGGAAGATGTTGTTATCTGTATGTGTAGTATCATTACTAGGAGATCCATCTCCATCTGAAGATTGGGGTACACCCTGATCTATCCTGGTAATATAACTAGAAATTGATGGTCCATGTGGAAGATATTTGTAATCTGATGTGTAGTATCATTTTATAGAGATCCATCTCCATCTGAATATTGGGGTACACCCTGATATATCCTGGTATATAAACTATAGAAAATTGAGGGTCCATGTGAAGATGTGTGTTAATCTGTATGTGTGTATCATACTAGGAGATCCCATCTCCATCTGAAATTGGGGTGAACCCTGCTCGATCCTGGTAATATAACTATAGAAATTGAGGTCCATATGGAAGATGTTTGTTATATTGTATGTGTAGTATCATACTAGGAGATCCATCTCCATCTGAATATTGGGGTGAACCCTGATCTATCCTGGTAATATAACTATAGAAATTGATGGTCCATGTGGAAGATATTTGTATATCTGTATGGTAGTATCATTATAGAAGATCCATCTCATATGAATATGGGGTGAACCCTGCTCTATCCTGGTAATATAACTATAGAAATTGATGGTCCATGTGGAAGATATTTGTATATTGTATGTGTAGTATCAATTAATAGAGATCCATCTCCATCTGAATATTGGGGTACACCCTGCTCTATCCTGGTAATAAAAACTATAGAAATTGATGGTACCATGTGGAAGGATTTGTATAGCTGTAGTGTAGTATCATTACAGACATCCATCTCCATCTGAATATTGGGGTACACCTGCTCAATCCTGGTAATATAAAACTATAGAAATTGATGGTCACCTGTGGAGATAGATATTTGTATATCTGTAGTGTAGTATCATTATAGAGATCCATCTCCATATGAATATGGGGACACCCTCGCTATCTGGTAATATAACTATAGAAATTGATGGTCCATGTGAAAGATATTTGTATATCTGTATGTGTAGTATCATTACTAGGAGATCCATCTCCATCTGAATATTGGTGAACCCCTGCTCTATCTGGTAATATAACTATAGAAATTGATGGGTCCATGTGGAAGATATTTGTATATCTGTATGTAGTATCATTACTAGAGATCCATCTCCATTGAATATTGGGTACACCCTGATATATCCTGGTAATATAACTATAGAAATGATGGTCCATGTGGGAAGATATTGTATATCTGTATGTGTAGTATCATTACTAGGAGATCCATCTCCATCTGAAGATTGGGGTACACCCTGATCTCATGGTAATATAACTATAGAAATTGATGGTCCATGTGGAAGATATTTGTATATCTGTTGGTGTAGATCATTACTAGAGATCCATCTCCATCTGAATATGGGGTTACACCCTGATCTATCTGGTAATATAACTATAGAAATTGATGGTCCATGTGGAAGATGTTGTATATCTTATGTGTTAGTATCATATAGGAGATCCATCTCCATCTGAATATTGGGGTAACCCTGCCTCTAGCCTGGTAATAAACTATAGAAATGATGGTCCATATGGAAGATGTTGTATAGGTAGGGTGTAGTATCATTACTAGAGATCATCTAATCTGAATATTGGGGTGAACCCTGATATATTCCTGGTAAATAAACTATAGAAATTGATGGTCCATGTGGAAGATATTGGTATATCTGTATGTGTAGTATCATTACTAGGAGATCATCTCCACTGCAATATGGGGGTACACCTGCTCTATCACTGGTAATAACTATAAGAAATTGATGGTCCATGTGGAAGATATTGTATATCTGTTATGTGTAGTATCATACTAGAGATCCAATCTCCAAGAATATTGGGTACGTACACCCTGATCTATCCTGGTAATTAACTATAGAAATTGAGGTCCATGTGGAAGATATTTGTATATCTGTATGTGTAGTATCATTATAGAGATCCATCTCCATCTGAATATGGGGTGAACCCTGGCTCATCCTGGTAATATAACTATAGAAATTGATGGTCCATGTGGAAGATATGTTGTATATCTGTATGTGTAGTATCATACTAGGAGATCCATCTCATCTGAATATTGGGGTACACCCTGCGCTATCTGGTAATAACTATAGAAATTGATGGTCCATGTGGAAGATATTGTGTATATCTGTATGTGTAGTTCGTTACTAGAGATCCATCTCAATCTGAATATTGGGGTACACCCTGATCTATCCTGGTAATATAACTAGTAGAAATTGATGCGTCCATGTGGAAGATGTTTGTATACTGTATGGTAGTATCATTTACTAGGAGATCCATCTCCATTGATATTGGGGTACACCCGATCTATCCTGGTAATATAACTATAGAAATTGATGGTCCATGTGGAAGATTATTTGATATCTGTATGTGTAGTATCATTACAGAGATCCATCTCCATTCTGAATATTGGGGTACACCCGCTTCTCCTGGTAATATAACTATAGAAAATTGATGGTCCCATGTGAAGAATTTTGTATATCTGTATGGTGTAGTATCATTACTAGAGATCCATCTCCATCTGAATATTGGGGTTACACCCTGCTTATCCTGGGTAATATAACTATAGAAATGATGGTCCATGTGGAAGATATTTGTATATCTGTATGTTTGTATCATTACTAGGAGATCCATCTCCATCTGAATATTGGGGTACCCTGATCTATCCTGGTAATATAACTATAGAAATTGATGGTCCATGTGGAAGAGTATTTATATCTCGTATGTGTAGTATCATTACTAGGAGATCCATCTCCATCTGAATATTGGGGACACCCTGCATCTATCTGGTAATATAAACTATAGAAATTGAGGTCCATGTGGAAGATGATTTGTATATCTGTATGTGTAGTATCATTACTAGAGATCATCTCCATTGAAATTGGGGTACACCAGATCTATCGTGGAATATAACTATAGAATTGATGGTCCCATGGGAAGATGGTTGTATATCTGTATGTGTAGATCATTATAGGAGATCATCTCCATCATGAATAGTGGGGTACACCTGCTCTATCCTGGTATATAACTATAGAAATTGATGGTCCATTGTGGAAGATATTTGTATATCTGTATGTGTGTATCATTACTAGGAGATCCATCTCCATCTGAATATTGGGGTAACCCTGATATCTGGTATAAAACTAAGAAATTGATGGTCCATGTGGAAGATTTTGTATATCTGTAGTGTAGGATCATTACTAGGAGATCCATCTCCATCTGAATATTTGGGTGAACCCTGTCTATCCTGTAATATAACTATAGAAAATTGATTGGTCCATATGGAAGATGTTTGTATCTCGTATGTGTAGTATCATTACTAGAGATCCATCTCCATCTGAATATTGGGGTGAACACTGATCATCTTGGTAATATAACTATAGAAATTGATTGTCCATGTGGAAGATATTGTATATCTGTAGTTTATGGTAGATCATTACTAAGAAGATCCATCTCCATCTGAATATTGGGGTGAACCCTGCTCATCGTAATACTGGTAATAAACTATAGAAATGATGTGGCCATGTGGAAGAATTTGTATATCTGTATGGTAGTATCATTACTAGAGATCCATACTCCATGGAATATTGGGGTACACCTGCTCTATCCTGGTAATATAACTATAGAAATTGATGGTCCATGTGGAAGATATTTGTATATCTGTATGTGTAGTATCATTACTAGACATCCATCTCCATCTGAATATTGGGGTACACCCTGCTCTATCCTGGTAATAACTATAGAAATGATGGTCCATGTGGAAGATGTTTGTATATCTGTATGTGTAGTATCATTACTAGAGATCCATCTCCATCTGAATATTGGGGTACACCCTGCTCTATCCTGGTAATATAACTATAGAAATTGATGGTCCATGTGGAAGATTTGTATATCTGTATGTGTAGTATCATTACTAGGAGATCCATCTCCATCTGAATATTGGTGTACACCTGCTCTATCCTGGTAATAAACTATAGAAATGATGTCCATGTGGAAGATATTGTATATCTGTCTGTGTACGTACATTCCTAGAGATCCATCTCCATCTGAATATTGGGGTACACCCTGATTATCCATGGTAATATAACTATAGAAATGATGGTCATGTGGAAGATATTTGGATATCTTGTATGTGTAGTATCATTAAAGGAGATCCATATCCATCTGAATATTGGGGTACACCGATCTATCCTGGTATATAACTATAGAAATTGATGGTCCATGTGGAAGATTTTGTATATCTGTATGTGTGTAGTATCATTACTAGAAGATCCATCTCCATCTGAATAGTGGGGTACACCTGATCTATCCTGGGTAATAAACTATAGAAATTGATGGGTCCATGTGAAGGTTGTATATCTGTATTGTAGTACATTACTAGGAGATTCCATCTCCATCTGAATATTGGGGTGAACCCTGCTCTATCCTGGTAATATAACTATAGAAATGTGTGCGTCCATATGGAAGATGTTTGTATTCTGTATGTGTAGTATCATTACTAGGAGATCCATCTCCATCTGAAATTGGGGTGAACCCTGATCTATCCTGGTAATATAACTATTAGAAATGATGGTCCATGTGGAAGATATTTGATATCTGTATGGTAGTATCATTACTAGAGACATCTCCATCGAATATTGGGGTTACACCACCCTGCTCTATCCTGGTAATATAAACATAGAAATTTGATGGTCCATGTGGAAGATATTTGTATATCTGTATGTGTAGTATCTACTAGGAGATCCATCTATCCATCGAATATTGGGGTACACCCTGCCTATCTACTGTAATTATAACTATAGAAATTGATGGTCCATGTGGAAGATATTGTATATCTGTATGTGTAGTATCATTACTAGAGACATCTCCATCTGAATATTGGGGTCACCCTGCCTATCCTGGTAATATAACTATAGAAATTGATGGTCCATGTGGAAGATCTTGTATATCGTATGTGTAGTCATTACTAGGAGATCCAATCTCCATCTGAATTGGGGTACACCCTGCTTATCCTGGTTTAATTTAACTATAGAAATGATGGTCCATGTGGAAGATATTTGTATATCTGTATGGTTTATCATTAATTAGAGATCCATCTCATCTGAATATTGGGGTACACCCTGATTCTATCTTGGATATATAACTATAGAAATTGATGGTCCATGTGGAGATGTTTGATATCATGTATGTGTGTATCATTACTAGGAGATCCATCTCCATCTGAATATTGGGGTACACCCTGATCTATCCTGGTTAATATAACTATAGAAATTGATGGTCCCATGTGGAAGGAATTTGTATATCTGTATGGTAGTCATTACTAGAGATCCATCTCCATCTGAATATTGGGGTACACCCTGATCTATCCTGGTAATATAACTATAGAAATTGATGGTCCATGTGGAAGATGTTTGATGAACTGTATGTGTAGTACATCATACTAGAGCATACATTCCATCTGAAGTATTGGGTGAACCCTGTCTATCCCGGTAATATAAAACTTATAGAAATATGGCCATGTCAGCGAAGAGTTTGTATCTCCGTATGTGTCAGTATCATTACTACACTGGCACATCCATTCTCCCATGTGTGTATTCATTTTGTTCGGGTGTGGAACCTGATCTATCCTTTTGTGGTAACTTTTCACACTGATGATGATGTATTAAATTTGGGTCATGTGGAGATATGTATATTGTTACGTGTAGTATCATTTACATCTAGCGAGACCACCACACTCTCACCCTATGAATTACGAGGTGCAGGGTACACCTGCTCTATCCTGGTGGTAATATAACCTAGAAATTGTATGCGTCAACTGTGGAAGTATTTATTTTGTTTTTATTTTTTTCCTTATGTCCGCACGCCATCATACTAGGATCCATCTCCATCTCCCCCCCCCTATGCCATGTGGTTTGCCGTTACACAAAGTGTATTCTATCCTGGTAAATAAATTATGAAATTTGCTCCCCCCGCCACCGGCCATGGGATGTTCCGCAGGCAGATATTTCGCACTGATTTTCCTTTATCGTATGTGTAGTATCATTAATAGGTCCATCTCCATCTGAATATTGGGGTGAACCTGCTCTACTGTAATAACTATAGAAAATTGAATGGTCCCTGTGGAAGATATTGATATGTATGTGTAGTATATTACTAGGAGATTATTCCATCTGAACTATGGGGTACCACCCTGCTCTTCTGTGTTTTATACACAACTACAGAAAATTGAGGGTCCAATGTGGAAGATTATTTGTATATCTGTATTTGTGTCTTCAGTACGAGGAGAATCCATCTCCTATGAATATTGGGGTACACCTGCTCTCTCCTGGACATAACTATGAGAAATTGAGGTCCATGTGACGAAATTTGTATATCTGTACCCGGCCGATCAACCATTTTTTACAGTGTATTTGATCCCACACAACAACATGAATATTGGGGCTCGAACGCTCTATTCTGCATTATCACACATCGCATATTGTTGGTGTAGGTCCCTGTGGAAGATGTTTGTATTCTCTGACGCATGTGTATAACAGTTACATAGTAACTGTTATACAGACATTATGGGTAGGGTATAAAGGTTGGACTAGATGGACGTATGTCTTTATACAACCTCCAATACTATGTTACTATGTAACTGTTATACAGACATTATGGGTAGGGTATAAAGGTTGGACTAGATGGACGTATGTCTTTATACAACCTCCAATGCGGTTGTATACAGACATCGTCCATCTACCAACCTTATACCCTACCCTAATGTCTGTATAACAGTTACTGTAGTACATAGTATTGGAGGTTGTATAAAGACATACTTCCATCTAGTCCAACCTTTATACCCTACCCATAATGTCTGTATAACAGTTACATAGTAACATAGTATTGGAGGTTGTATAAAGACAACGTCCATCAGTCAAACTTCATACCCTACCCATAATGTCTGTTAACAGTTACCTATTAACATAGTATTGGAGGTTGTATAAAGACATACGTCCATCTAGTCCAACCTTTATACCCTACCCATAATGTCTGTATAACAGTTATCATAGTAAACATAGTATTGGAGGTTGTTAAAGACATACGTCCATCTAGTCCAACCTTTATACCCTACCCAATAATGTCCTGTATAACAGTTACATATAACATAGTATGGAGGTTGTATAAAGACATACGTCCATCTAGTCCAACCTTTATACCCTACCCTAAGGTCTGTATACAGTTCTAATAGTAACATAGTATTGGAGGTTGTATATAGACATACTCCTCTAGTCCAACCTTTATACCCTACCCATAATGTCTGTATAACAGTTACATAGTAACATAGTATTGGAGGTTGTAAAAGACATAACGTCCATCTAGTCCAACCTTTATACCCTACCCATAATATGCTGTATAACAGTTACATAGTAACATAGTATTGGAGGTTGTATAAAGACATACGTCCATCTGTCCAAACTTCATACCCTACCCATAATGTCTGTATAACAGTTACTAGTAACATAGTATTGGAGGTTTTATAAAGCATACTTCCACCCAGTCCAAACCTTAATACCCTACCCATAATGTCTTATAACAGTTACTAACATTAACAATATATTGGATTATAAACAATACATATCTATCAACACCTTTATACCCTAACCCATATGTCTGTATAACAGTTACATAGTAACATAGTATTGGAGGTTGTATAAAGACATACGTCCATCTAGTCCAAAACTTCATACCTACCCATAATGTCTGTATAACAGTTACATAGTAACATAGTATTGGAGGTTGTATAAAGACATACGTCCATCCAGTCCAACCTTTATACCCCACCCATAATGTCTGTATAACAGTTACATATAACATAGTATTGGGAGTTGTATAAAGACATACTCCATTTATGTCCAACCTTCATACCCTCCCCATAATGTCTGTATAACAGTTACACAGTAACATAGTATTGGATTTGTATAAAACATACATCCATCTATTCCACCTTCATACCCTACCCATATTCTGTATAAAGATGCATAGTAACATAGTATTGGGTTGTATAAGACATACGTCCATCTGTCCAACCTTTATACCCTACCCATAATGTCTGTATAACAGTTACATCAGTAACATAGTATTGGAGGTTGTAAAAGACATACGTCCATCTAGTCCAACCTTTATCCCCTACCATAATATCTGTATAACAGTTACATAGTAACATAGTATTGGAGGTTGTATAAAGCCATACGTCCATCTAGTCCAAACTCATACCCTACCCATATGTCCTGTATAAACATTTACATAGTAACATAGTATTGGAGGTTGTAATAGACATAACGTCCCATCCAGTCCAACCTTATACCCTACCCATAATGTCTGTATAACAGTTACATAGTAACTAGTATTGGAGGTTGTATAAAACATACGTCCATCTAGTCCAACCTTTATACCCTACCCATAATGTCTGTATAACAGTTACATAGTAACATAGTATTGGAGGTTGTATAAAGACATACGTCCATCTAGTCCAAACTTCATACCCTACCCATAATGTCTGTATAACAGTTACATAGTAACATAGTATTGGAGGTTGTTATAAAGACATACGTCCATCCATTCCAACCTTTAATACCCAACCCAAATGCTGTATATAACAGTTACAGAATAACATATATTGGAGGTTGTATAAAGACATACGTCCATTTATTCGCCAACCTTCATACCCTACCCATATGTCTGTATAACAGTTACAACAAGTAACATAGTATTGGAGGTTGTATAAGACATACATCCATCATTCCAACCTTTCATACCCTACCCATAATGTCTGTATAACAGATGCATGTAACATAGTATTGGAGGTTGTATAAAGACATACGTCCATCTAGTCCACCTTTATACCCTACCCAATGTCTGTATACATTAATAGTAACATAGTATGGAGGTTGTATAAAGACTTACATCCATCTAGTTCCACCTCATACCATACCCATAATGTTGTAAACAGTTACATAGTAGCATAGTATTGGGATGTGTATAAGACATACATCCTCTAGTCCAACCTTCATCCCTACCCATAATGCCTATCTAACAGTTACATAGTAAACTAGTATGGTAGGTTGTATAAAACCAAGGTCCACTCTAGTCCACCTTTATCCCTACCCATATGTCCGTTAAACAGTTACATAGTAATAGTATGGGAGGTTGTATAAGACATACGTCATCCAGTCCAAACCTTTATACCCTACCCATAATGTCTGTTAACTGTTACATATTAACATAGTATTGGAGGTTGTTTAAAGACATACGACGCCTCTAGCCAACCTTTATACCCTACCCATAATGTCTGTATAACAGGTTACATAGTAACATAGTTTGGAAGGTTGTATAAAGATATAAGTCCTCTAGTCCAACTTTATACCTCTACCCATAATGTCTGTATAACTGTTACATAGTAACATAGTATTGGAGGTTGTATAAGACATAACGTCCATCAGTTCCAACCTTTATACCTACCCCATAAGTCTGTATAACAGTTACATAATAACATAGTATTGGAATTTTCTATAAAGATAACGTCCATCTAGTCCAACCTTTATACCCTCCCAATGTCGTATAACAGTTACAATAGTAACATAGTATTGGAATTTCTATAAAGATATACTTCATCCTAGCCCAACAAAGTATACCCTACCTAAAATGTCTGGTCTAATAGTGAACTAGTATTGGAGAATGTCCTTCTAGCCCAACCTTTATACCCTACCATAATTGTCTGTATAACCGTTACAAGTAACAGAGTATAGGAGGTTGTATAAAGACATACGTCCATCTAGTCCAACTTATACCCACAATAATGTCTGTATACAGTTACATAGTAACATAGGTATTGGAGGTTGTATAAAGACATACGTCCATCTAGTCCAACCTTTATACCCTACCCATAATGTCTGGATAACAGTTACATAGTAACATAGTATTGGAGGTTGTATAAGACACATACGTCCATCTAGTCCAACCTTTATACCCTACCCATAATGTCTGTATAACAGTTACATAGTAACATAGTATGTGGGTTGTATAAAGACATACGTCCATCTAGTCCAACCTTTATACCCACCCATAATGTCTGTATAACAGTTACATAGTAACATAGTATGGAGGTTGTATAAAGACATACGCCATCTGTCCAACCTTTATACCCTACCCATAATGTCTGTATAAACAGTTACATAGTAACATAGTATTGGAGTTGTATAAAGAATACGTCCATCTAGTCCAACCTTATACCCTACCCATAATGTCTGTTAAACAGTTTACATAGTAACATAGTATTGAGGGTGTATAAAGACATACGTATCTAGTCCAACCTTTATACCCTACCCATAATGTCTGTAGAAACAGCTACATAGTAACATAGTATTGGAGGTTGTATAAAGACATACGTCCATCTAGTCCATCCTTTATAATAAATAAAGCAGTATTAAGCAGGCTATACATGGGTTGATTCTTCCCAGTTGAATTTTCAATTGATTGTTTCGGATAATGTCCAAATGCACCATTTTGCACAATCTCTCTACTGCAGTTTTCAACGTGGAATTGGCTGAAGAATTTGAGTGGAAGATTGCTAGACCACCAGCCAGTTTGTCCATTATGAAGTCAGCTATTCCACAGACAACAAGCCAGACTGTTCATTTGTAAGCCAACTTTTACACCACCCAAAAGTCAGCCTATTAGTGCAGCAGATTCCCACCCGCCAGTCCGCCAGCTATTTCACCAGCCAACAACTCTCTCCATCTGTTAGATTACATGAGCAAGCTTTTCTGCAAATAGATTAGCCAAGCTATCTATTGGTCTACAATCCAGACTTTACACCAGCCACTCACAAGCCAACCAGCTGAACTGTCCTTTTTCTGAATGCGTTTTTACCAACAAGCCTGTCTATTTGCAAACCAACCTTTTTGCCATCCAGCCTGTTGCTAGAAAGATTTTCCACCACCTAGCCAGCGTTTTCACTACGCATTCCGCCACTTGCCAACCATCTTTTCCACCAATCCTCAGACCTTCCACTTGCCAGTGTGTACACCAGCAGGACACAGAGAAGCTGAACGATGTTTGCATAATTAAGCATGATCAGGGACAACTTTTATAAGTCTATAGGAGTGACCTTGTGTCTTTTGGTGGAGCCATATAATAAAAAATATTTCCTTACCGGGAAAAAATGACTTTAAAAACCAGTGACGAAACCATCAGAGTGTAACTGACCTGCTGGATTTCCTCGGGAACCGACTCTTTCCACTCTTCAGTTACCCGGATTCTGCTGTAGGTATTGAGCAGAACTTCTACAGTCCGTGGGGAAGAGCAGCAGTAACGAAGGACCTGGAATAAACAACATCCAATTCTTACATTCTCCCCATCTAATTCAGTACCAATACTGCCATGGTCCCAGCAAATGCCCATTAGAGGCGAGGGGGCAGACCCCACTCCAATATTCAGAAGCAGATGAATCTCCTAATGATTTCTAATACCTGGTTAAAACAAATTCCATCTCTCACAAGGAAAAAATATATATTAACCTAGCAAAAGTGTTCCCGTTGGTGCACAGTGGAAATTGTGTGTGTGTATGTTTTGCTATGTGTGTATAGAGTGGATATAGTAAACTATATATATTGTATATATGTATATTGTAAGCTGTTACTCAGACAGTCATCAGCATGCAGGGGAACCAAATAGGATAATCCTGCAGGTCTGAGAATAGACCCAGGCAATCCTGCTACACTGTGTGGTTCAAACCAAACATGCTATTTACTTATTATTATTCACCATGGCAAGTGCCACATTTATAGCTGCTTATGTTACGACTTGGGAGCACAGGATACTGATTAGCTTTATAGATTAAGGTGAGGTCGGTTAAAGGTGCTAAACACTCCCCACAGGGTTTAAATGAAATACAGCCTTCTTATAACAGAAGGTACCTCACAGCCTCATGTTATAATAGCATTGCCCTAATAATCTAACATATACATACGTATGCTTGTGAAGGGTCTCATTCATCCAGGTCATGGTATATCAGTTGTATTCTGAATTGAGAAAGCCAATCGGATGACTAGCGAAACGTCTTCAAGAACTAAACTTCAAGTCCAGGTGATCTAATTGAATACATCAGATATATAAATACGTATTTCTCACTGACCTTTCACAAACTACAACTCCCAGCTTTCTATGTTAGCAGTAAGTTTCTCCTTTAAATCCATTGGCTAATGAATTTATAAAGATGCAAGTTAGACCTCTTAATAAGAACACCAGTAGCTAGACGGCCACATGGGACAGCGGAACATCTCTAACCCAGTACTCAGAACGTGATTGGAACCCCTCGGACGTCTCCGGTCTGATTCAAACGTCTTCTCACCTGACCCAAAAGTCTTCTCAGTAATATCGCTGACACGCAAATTGAAAGGAGAAAACTTTAAATGGTAAATAGAGATCTTAGATCTGTAGGAGCATAAATAGCCACACCTCAATACCTCACTTCTATCCTGGTAATATAACTATAGAAATTGATGGTCCATGTGGAAGATATTTGTATATCTGTATGTGTAGTATCATTACTAGGAG
This sequence comes from Hymenochirus boettgeri, assembly GCA_019447015.1. Lineage (NCBI taxonomy): Eukaryota > Metazoa > Chordata > Amphibia > Anura > Pipidae > Hymenochirus > Hymenochirus boettgeri. The sequence continues at coordinate 28,035 of JAACNH010003479.1, forward strand.
ATCCATCTCCATCTGAATATTGGGGTGCACCCTGCTCTATCCTGGTAATATAACTATAGAAATTGATGGTCCATGTGGAACGATATTTGTATATCTGTATGTGTAGTATCATTACTAGAGATCCATCTCCATCTGAATATTGGGGTGAACCCTGCTCTATCCTGGTAATATAACTATAGAAATTGATGGTCCATGTGGAAGATATTTGTATATCTGTATGTGTAGTATCATTACTAGGAGATCCATCTCCATCTGAATATTGGGGTACACTCTGCACTATCCTGGTAATATAACTATAGAAATTGATGGTCCATGTGGAAGATATTTGTATATCTGTATGTGTAGTATCATTACTAGGAGATCCATCTCCATCTGAATATTGGGGTACACTCTGCACTATCCTGGTAATATAACTATAGAAATTGATGATCCATGTGGAAGATGTTTGTATATCTGTATGTGTAGTATCATTACTAGAGATCCATCTCCATCTGAATATTGGGGTGAACCCTGCTCTATCCTGGTAATATAACTATAGAAATTGATGGTCCATGGAATATTGGGGTGAACCCTGCTCTATCCTGGTAATATAACTATAGAAATTGATGGTCCATGTGGAAGATATTTGTATATCTGTATGTGTAGTATCATTATTAGAGATCCATCTCCTTCTGAATATTGGGGTGAACTCTGCTCTTTAATTATACCTCTAGGATT
>JAACNH010003480.1:0-28750 GCA_019447015.1 Hymenochirus boettgeri
TCGGTAACCTCGAATTCGCCATAAACGCTCAAATGCGGCATTCGGTAACCCTCAAATTCCTATAGCTCAATGTGGCATTCGGTAACCCTCGAATTCGCCCAATATTGCTCAAATGTGGCATTCGGTAACCCTCGAATTCGCCCATAACGCTCAAATGCGGCATTCGGTAACCCTCGAAATTTCCTATAATGCCAAAGTGGCATTCGGTAACCTCGAATTCGCCCATATTGCTCAAATGTGGCATTCGGTAACCCTCAAATTCGCCCATATGCTCAAATGTGGCATTCGGGAACCCTCGAATTCGCCCATAATGCTCAAATGCGGCATTGGTAACCCTCGAATTCGCCCATATTGCTCAAATGCGGCATTCGGTAACCCTCGAATTCGCCCATAATGCTCAAATGCGGCATTCGGTAACCCTCGAAATTTCCCATAATGCTCAAATGCTGCATTCGGTAACCCTCGAATTCGCCCATAACGCTCAAATGCGGCATTCGGTAACCCTCGAAATTTCCCATAATGCTCAAATGCGGCATTGGGTAACCCTCGAATTCGCCATAACGCTCAAATGCGCCATTTGGTAACCCTCGAATTCGCCTATAACGCTCAAATGTGGCATTCGGTAACCCTCGAATTCGCCCATAAAGCTCAAATGCGGCATTCGGTAACCCTCGAAATTTCCCATAATGCTCAAATGCGGCATTCGGTAACCCTCGAATTCGCCCATAACGCTCAAATGCAGCATTCGGTAACCCTCGAATTCGCCCATAATGTCAAATATGGCATTCGGTAACCCTCGAAAATTCCCATAATGCTCAATGTGGCATTCGGGAACCTCAAAATTTCCCATAATGCTCAAATGCGGCATTCGGTAACCCTCGAATTCGCCCCTATTGCTCAAATGCCATTCAGTAACCCTCGAATTCGCCCATAATGCTCAAATGCGGCATTCGGTAACCTCGAATTCGCCCATAATGCTCAAATGCGGCATTCGGTAACCCTCGAAATTTCTCATAACGCTCAATGCGGCATTCGGTAAACCTCGAATTCGCTATAATGCTCAAATGCGGCATTCGGTAACCCTCGAAATTTTCCTAACGCTCAATGCGGCATTCGGTAACCCTCAAATTCGCTCATAACGCTCAAATGCGGCATTCGGTAACCCTCGAATTCGTCATAACGCAAATGCGGCATTCGGTAACCCTCGAATTTCTCATAATGCTCAAATGCGGCATTCGGTAACCCTCAAATTCGCCCATAACGCTCAAGCGGTATTCGGTAACCTCGAATTCGCTCATAATGCAGCATGGTAACCTCGAAATTTCCCATAATGCTCAAATGCGGCATTCAGTAAACCTCAAATTCGCCCATAATGCTCAAATGCGGCATTCGGTAACCCTCGAAATTTCCCATAACCCTAGAATGCTGCGTTCGGTAACCCTCAAATTCAGCGATAACCCTGAAATCCAGTCCGCAAGTTGGGAAAACTTCAGTTTCAAGTTCGGAGAGTTCGAAAAAGTCAGAGTTCGTATGAACTCATAAAATCCATTCTGAACTTGTGCTCGAGTTCAAGTTCTGTCCATCCCTTGATCAATTAGCCATTTTGTCAATACAGCCAATTAACTGCTTTATGTGACCAATTTGCCCGGTTTATTTTACAAGTTTGCATCTCTGAAAACAACCAGCCATTGGACACCTGTTAAACAGTAAAATATAAATTCTTATAGTTAAAAATGGTGCTAATTTCCCCCCAACCAATCAGATGTTATAACATTTGAAAGCTAGCATCTGATTGGTTGGGGCAAAATGATCTCATATTTAACGATAAGAACTTTATTGAATCTCCATATTAGTGGCTCCACCCCCCCCCCCCAAGATCAGGGAAGTTCTTATTATTTCTGCATCGTGTATAAAAACAAAAAGGATACGCAGATCATTTCTCTTCTTCCCTGATATCATGTAGTAATCTTCAATGCTAATCCCCCTGGACAGCTGCCATTATATGTACATGCATATTACACAATCCTTAAATCTCTCTGATTTGTAGCACTCTCTGGCATCTTGTACTGATCTACATAAGGGAAAAATATTTTTAATGCATATGAACCCTATATTGCTAGTCTGGTATAAATATTAAAGCTACTCATGTTATATTCGCCAACATAAGGTAACTATATAAATCCTCCCCTTTCTCCCTCATTTATAAAAAATAGAAAAAAAAATCCTTACCTCAGAACTCCGGAAGAGGTTAGGGACATATGGATATGATTGTTTTTCATGTACTGACCATTTAAAGTTAGCCCCCTAGTTCCACAACCATTGTTATAGTCAGCCTCTAGTCCCCCCAACCAGTGTGTGTCAGCCCTCCAGTTCCCTACCAGTATTAGTCAGCCTCCAGTTCCCTACCAGTTTTACAGTCAGCCCTCCAGTTCCCACTCACAGTATGTCCTCCCTCCAGTTCCCAAACCAGTGTTACAATCAGCCCTCCAGTTAACGAACCAGTGTTACAGTCAGTCCTCCAGCAGCCAGTGTTACAGCCAGCCCTCCAGCAGTCAGTGTTACAGCCAGCCCTCCAGCAGTCAGTGTTAAGGTGCCCATATTGTAGTGCTTACTGTACCTGCCAACTGATCCCACAATATTCAATCAATTCTGTAGGAACTGCCTCTCCGGATCTTCTTTCGACCAACAGAATCGCGAAATAAATGGGCCAGGTGGGAACGTTGTATGTAGGAAAGTTCTGGAAAGGCGGTTCCTGCAGATTGCTTGAACATCGGATCGGTCGGCAGATAAACGCTAATGTATGGGCACCTTTACTAGCCGCTCCGTTTGGCAGCCAGAGGAAACTTTGGCTTGAAAAGGAAAAAGTGGTTTATTGCGGGAGAGTGGGGAATGTGTTCTAGAGAGTTAGGGTTTATGGCCCAGAGAACGTAGGCACAGCATAAAGAAAGACAAGAGAGAATTGCACATGGCCCTGGGGGGGGAGAGAGAGAGAGTAATGGCCCGGACTTGGAGACTGGAATAAAACAGACGAGGGAGAAAAGGGAGTTTTACCTTACGTCAATAAGGGGCCCCATGCTCATCTTTGCTTAGTGCCCAGTTTTAGCTAAAACCAGCCCTGAATGTAAATGTATCCAGTCTCCTTAATCTGAAATGTAAATAACACCCAGTTCTGCAAAAAGTGTCTTTATATTTAACCATGCAACATCAAAAGTGTGACGTTTTGTTCCCTTTGTCGAAGAAGGAACGAGATAGTGCCAAACCGTCACACTTAGGAAGTTGCTATGTGTTAAATAATGAAAGACACAGTTTTTGCAAGACTGGTGTGCATGGTGTTGAGCTACTTTTCTGTCTATTTTTTGCTGACCACGGCTTGCCGTAGCACCCAGCATCAATGACTCTTTTGTTTGTACTTTAAAGTGTGCAGGATTATCCCTTCTTCTACTGCATTCGCAAGGTTGTACACACCTTAGATTTCCCCAGACCTCTGACCCCAACCGACCCACCGATCTCGACCCCAACCGACCGAACGTATACACACGCGCGACTATCGGCTGAAACGTCCGGTGCGGGTGTTTGTCGGAACGGGAGTCAGTCGGGTTGGGAGGTCTGGGGAAAATCTAAGGTGTGTACGAACCTTTAGACTCCTTTATCAGGTTAACGACCTTTATGCAGCTTGGAATTAACAGTAATTCTATAGCATTTTCCAGCAGTTAGTGGTTAACCAATTCACTTTTGCTTTTCATGATAAAAAATTTACTAACCGGTGGGTTTGTTTAGTTCAACTACAGCAATTAGAAGCCCAATATAGAAAAAGATTTTCAAAATATCATGAACAATCCACATCCAAGTCAACCTGTGCCCCCCCCCCAGTACGTTCCTACTACATTAGATCCAGCAGTATGGAAATCACAGTTTGAAAGTATCAGATCTGACTGCCTCTATAACAAAATACATTCACATAGTAGGTTTGAAAGGAAGGAGCTTTGCAGCCTTCCAGGGCCAAAGCCATAATGAAAATGACAAATATGAGATGGTATAATCAAGTTAGTACATGTCACTTCCAGCAAAGCAGCCAATCGCATCAGCCCAATCATGTGGAAGAGGTCATTTCATTATAGAGAGGAAATGAATGGAGGATCACACAGGTTTGAATGAAACCAAAAAATACCAAAATTATCCTGGTTAATACTTCGGTTTACATCCTAGTTTATAAAAATGATAAACAAATGTAATATATATGTCAATTATGTCCTTCAATATGTATTTATAGATTTCTACTGTAATATAATGCACATTGCAATGTTAAATAAATGATTTGCAGTGTGCAACTATATATTTTCTCTATTCCATCTCACCATGCATTATTGATGGTGTGCAGTACCAACATAGATGTTACAAGTGAGAGTTTAAAGGAGAACTGAATGTCAAACATTCCGAAACACTAGGGGGTGATGCAGTAAACCGTTACAGTGAAAATTAGTCTTAATTCCATGCTATATGAGTTAATAAAGATTTAGCACGTGTTTTGTTTGTTTTTCTTGGTCTGCATAAAGTGTAACACTTTAGGATATGCAGTAAGGGTTAATTTAAAGGAGAACTAAGCCAACATTTTAATCATAATTTTAAAGTACCGGACACACACCCTCCCCCAAGTACACCAGTAAATTGTAAATTAAAAATAATAAGATGTATGTGTGATGTCTGGACACACCTCCTAAATTCAGTTACATGGTCCCCTGCCTAATATGTAATGAAACTGGATTGGCTAGAGAATAATAATGGGGTGATCTGCTGTAACAAGATCCTGCAGTAGTTTAGAACTGGGCATGTGCAAAGGTCACAAGGTCTGTGACCACACTGTGTGATACTGTTAGGGACATTCCAAGGAAGTGTGCATTCTGGGAAGAAGAGCTAAAATATCAACAGCAGGGAATAGCAAGGGGTATAAATTCAACTGATTTTCAAAATGGAAGTGAATATATAGAATAATATAAACTAAGATTTTCAAAAATTATGATATTTACACTGAACTTTCCTTTAATCCACTTAAACCCAATAACATCGGGTAGCTTGGGTTTCACATTGCCGGGTAAAAACCATTACAGCATCGCCACTTTAATTGTTAAATTTAATTGTTAAATAAAATTCAATAACATTTTTTTTTCCAGGCTTAAAGTCATTGGGGATGACCATCGCTCAGTGCTATGAAGAGGTGGGCTTGCTGCTCTGTCCTGTCTGTTGGGATTTCCATATTTCTGCCCTGGAATATGCTGTGAAACATGGCGTCCCCGACACAACTTTTACGAGTGTCCAAATGCCTGGTGGTGGGCCCACAACGTCTATGACCACAGTAGGTTACGGGGATATTAGACCAGATACAACCTTTGGAAAAATTGTAGCCTTTTGTGCATTTTGTCAGGAATCTTAGTCTTAGCACTCCCGATCGCCATCATAAATGACCGCTTCGCCGCCTGCTACTTCACTTTAAAGATGAAGGAAGCAGCTCTCTACGGCAAAGAGAAGCCTTGAAAAAACTGATGAAGAACATATCCACAGAATCGGACATCAACGTTAACTAAGGGACATCTATGCTAAAAGTCATGGAATGCTTCGCCTAAAAAGCAGAGAACGTGCCAGTACGAGAAGCAGCGGTGGAGATGAATTCTGGTGACTTCTCAATGAACTTGGATAGAATCTTTAGTATTGCAAGAAAATTTGAATTTCAGATTCTACACATGGGGCTGATGCAATAAAAGGTGTTAAAGTTTGCCCGTGCTATTAATCTGCAGCAACCAATAAGCCACCTCTTATTGCATCACCCCCATGGATTCTGATATTCCTTAGTTTCCGACTAATTAGCACCCACAGCTTCTCGTTCTTGGTTTATGATTGACATCAATGTATGTATTTTGGCAAGCAGGATACAACAACGCCATTGCATCTTTTATATCATGTGATTTGCTCTCATTTGATGTAGCCTACACGTTTTGGTACAATATTAGTTCTTTGGAAGGAAGGTTATTCATACGAACTAGAAATACGGAATGTTTCAAAACTGTGGTTCTTCAATTGTTTCACTGTAACCAAAAGCCCATTAGTTTACAAATAATTTTTCCCTCATTAACACGGAACCTTAACACTAGTAATGGCACTGTTGAGGATTTGCATCATCCTTGTAAGTTCTTATTGGTCCCTGGTTGGCACTGATGTTTTAGTTTGCACTTTACGTAAGGTACCACTGTAGTTTCTCAGGTCTGTTTAGAAAAAAATATGCTCCAAGTGTTACTGGGATAATATGGGTGCAGTCCATGGTTTTCAGCTCTGCCACTGCAATAGCAGTTTCTCCCTAGATGGTTGGGAATCAAAGCAAAATAACTGTATCAATTTTAATCAGAGTGCACAGTCAAAATGCCCATGGCGGTGTGATTGAAAATGTTCTTTTGGTTGACCTAATTTAGACGTTATTAAAGCCTCAAATGTGTCTTAGTCCATCTGATAAGTGTTTATTTTATAGACAACATTGTTCATAAAGGCCTTCAGACTAAAAAGGCTCTTTGACTTTTTTAATGTAATAAGGTTAACGTTTATATTAATGTTGCTTTTTCCCTTATAGTCACAATTCCATGAGTAGGTTCCATGGACTCTTCAAACAGTGAGGCTGCCTTCCATATTTGTACTGTCACTTAATGCCAGACTAGATGCAGAAATACAGATATTTGCCCATCAGAAAGGAATGTGCTAATAAATCGAGGGCTGGGTTGGATGTTTGCTAGAAAAAAGAATTGCCCGGGATGGGCAAGGAGAGAAACTATTTTATAAATGTCTGACAATTTGGAATAGTTTCTATCCTTCTCTTGGTACCTGATCAGTCAGGTCTTAAATTTCCATGATTGTGCAGGTGATCTGATTAGGCTTTGAGATATATTTATAGGTTTCTGTTGTTACTTACCTCCAGGCTGCATTTTGATCAATAATCAGTACAGATCCAACTTACTTCATTCCTCATGTCTGGTTCTGCCTATTGATTCATTTTCAAGCAACAGTCAAAAGTTTTATCGAACAGATAAATGAATCGAACATAAGTTGATTAAGTATGGTTAACTTTCACTACCAATTAACGTTCCTCATTTTTTTAAAGGGGGTAATGTAAGTTTCTTAAACTCTTGTTCAGAAAAAAACTTACCAAATCTGTAGGGAAAAAAAAATGCTTTGTGAAACACTGACATTAAAATTAAAAGGCAAGCTCACCCCTCAAACTATATATATTGTATATTGTAAATCACTCAAACAAATAATGTTACAAGTTACTGGTATTGATACTAAAGTAGAGTTGATCCAGGGAGATTTCCGATTGCCGCTTGGAGTCAGGAAGGAATTTTCCCCCTTCATAAATTTGGTGGGTTTTTTGCCTTCCTCTGGATCAACAGTTAGCAGGAAATGAGGATATTGGCAGATGGGTGGACTGGATGGACGTGTCTTTATTCAACCTCAAATACTATACTATACTATACTAACTATACGTACTGTACTGTACTATACTATACTATACGTACATACTTACTATTACTTACTGTACTGTACTGTACTATACTATACTGTACTATACTATACTATACTATACTATACTGTACTTACTGTACTGTACTGTACTATACTGTACTGGCTATACGTAGTGTACTGTACTGTACTGTACTGTACTGTACTGTACTGTACTATACTTACTATACTATACTATACTATACTTATACTATACTATACTCGGAACCCCATAAACTGCAATAGTTAGAAAGCTGAGAGATATAAGTACAACCTGCAATACTGCCTGAAGTGCTGTTACCTTTCTTTCTGCTTCCTGGTTCTTCCAGTAGCAGCTGTCAGTCATGGAGGACATTACAGCCAACAACAAACAGGGTTATTCAATAAAAATTTTATCATTAAAAATGGTGCTAATTTTGCCCCAACCAATCAGATGTTAGCTTTCAAATGTTAAATAATATCTGATTAGTTGGGGCAAAATTAGCACCATTTTAAACGATAAGAACTTTATTGAATCTCCCTGTAAATTGTTAACTGAGAGACAGAGGAAATGTCAGTTTCCTAAATATTGTAGGGGATTTTCCTATATATCATTTTAATATGAGGGGTTAACATGCCCTAAATTCCTACTAATGCTGCTAATTATTCTATTTGACAAATAAAATAGAAACATGTCTGTGAGTCAACAACCAGTAAAATCAAGACCATTCCCCTGTGTTCATAACATCTATATTACACCACTGTTTACCTGTATTTCTGTTTCGAAAGAAGAATCTTGGAAGGGAAGGAAGAATTAAAGGGAACTGGGATCATTAGTGTAAAATGGTACTTCTTCAGTAGACGGATCACCTGTAATAAAATGTTCTCAATCATAATTCTCAATTTTGTTACTATTTTAGCGAATGTTTATAAACCATCACAAACATGTAAAAAGTACATGCTGGCAAAAGTGTCATGCTGGTGACGTAAAATTATGGAACTTTATGGAGATACCCGGCACCAACTTTTTTTCCCTTAAAGGGTAAATGTGGTCCAAAATGACTTTCGCTATATTGACAGGAATTGCTTTCTTGAGTATTTTTGCATTTTACCTTCATTATTTTTTCTACATAGTTTTGAAGTATTTACATTTTTATATTGATATTGTAGCAGCTTCACCAGACCCTGTACTTCTGCTCTGAAACCATTTGTCAGTCCCTCCTCCCTGTGTCTCCTCCTTCTCGTGGACCCCCATGGCCCCTCTCCTTGCAGTCCCCTTGAAACTCCCATGGGCCCCTCCCACTCCTCCTGTCTCTGTTACTTAATCCCTTCCTGGTTTGTCTGCTTCCTCCAGCATTGAGCATGTGCCAACCGCAGATTAGAAGGAGGAACTACTATTTGTGACCATAAAGTAACAAATTGTGGGTCGCACTCTCATATAATTTCAAGCTTTTCTGGTGACCACACATCAATCACATTGTTTCGGGGGTAAACGTGCCCACTTCCTCAGGTGATCTTTTCTTGGACTTAGTATTTGTGACCCCAATTCAGAGCCTCCCATCCACTTAACTTTTGTTCAGGAATTTTCCCATCTTGTCTTAGCGATAGCGTGCCCTTAACGATCAGTTTACGATTGTTTGAACGATCATTAATTTCTTGGTTGGTTTAGCGATTTCCATAGTATGGGAAATTTACTACTAGCGAGCGTTACAGCAGCTGCTGTAGCAACCTTAGTTTGCAGTAAAAGTAGCTGAGGTTTGGGGTATGGCCTGAGTTGAGTCTCCTGAGATGTAAATCCATCCCTGCCTGAGATGTAAATCCATCCCTGCTCCTTGCTAGAAACATTTTCTGACTTTTTTGGATTTTTGTTTGATGACCTAGAGGTCATGAGTGGGTCAGTCAGTATTTACTAGTAAAACTGCCAGGGGAAGAGAATACTCTTCATAGGAATACTTAAAAGCTGGTGGTTTCAGCTGTTCCCACTTAAGGTAGGGCCACAGCTCCTGACCAGGGTGTATGGTAAACAGGTGTTCTCATTGTCCCAGTGTAAGTGTAACCAAAAGCAACCTTAATTTTGATTAAGTTTTTGTTGTCAGCGTATAAAAAGTAATAATATAGGTGACTGTCTGGGTAATTTTTGGGTTGGGTTATATTATAGTAGTAATAGAGCTTTGGTGTGGTGTGCGTCCTGTTTGATTTACAAAATAGGTGGATCTTTCACTGCTAATTGATGAAATGGATTACTATACAGGGGGACATTGTGGTCCTTTCTAATGCCTAGTATCATTCTACAGTGTACCTTGTAGGTACTGTGATGTCACTGGTGGATGTCTAGGTGTAAGTGCCTGTTTCACAGAGCAATTTATGGGGAAAATGTTACAGTCCGGCTAAGGCCATGAATATTATTCCAAAACTTAGCCACCAAAGGACTTATTTCTCCTTTAATAAAGTCCACCCTAAAAACCAATTTTGCATATATGATTCCCCCTGTCCCCCCAGCCCAACCGCTTATTTATACTCTTAGAAAGTGCCCCAAACTTTACTACCTCCCCTCTTTCTCTCCGCCGCGCTGCGGCCCTCTGCTTGCGAGAAAATGCAAGCAGAGGGGGGGGACCGGCAGTCGCATCTGTGATTGGCTGAGCGGCAGCCAATCACGGCGCGGCTGCCGGGAGTTCATTTCAGCGGGGGGAAAGAGGGAAGGTAAGTAAAGTTTCGGGAGCTTTCTAAGAAAAGAAATAGGCGGTTGGGCTGGGGGGACAGGGGGGAATCATATAACTAAAGGGTTTAAGCTAGGGGGAGGGAATCCTGAGAGGGAGGGAGAGGGAGGGGGAGAAGGGCTGCAGTACGCATGCCAAATTTCTCCTGGAGGCCAGATAGGAGGCAGAGTCCTATATGGACTCTGCTATCCTCCTGGTGGGGCAGTTTTTGGGACTTTGGGGGGGGACTACAGGAGACTTATGGAGCTGGGTGGATGTGAGGTAAGGATTAAACTACAACATGATGGGGCCAGTGGTGGGGGGATTATAGTTTTGGGGGTGGACATGCCCTTTAATTTAGCAGAAGATATACTGTATAACAGTTCAGCACACTGCATTGCTGCCTTACTTTGTAGATATTCTAGTAAAATGTACAAGTTTAAAGGAATGTCCACATAAAAAACAAAAAAATGGTCAATTGTCAGTTACCTGCCCCCAACTGATATATTTTGCACTTAACCTGTATAAACTAACCAGATATTTAAGGAAAATATAGTCCCATTCTGGCAGAGTAAGCTGCCCCCTCTCCATGCAGTATATTAAGGCTGTGACAATTGACATCACAGCCAATGATTGACTGCTGTTTCACTTGCCTCTTTGCACATGCTCAAGCTTACAAAAAGCTCTATGAGCTGGCAGATACCTTTGCCAGAACAGATAAAATGTCTGGTTATAATGTAATAAAAACTGGAAAAATAGCAGTTGGAGTTGTGGTCAGATAATGACAGCCACCAGTTTTTTGTGTTTTTAAGGGGGACATGCACTTTAAGTAAAGTAACAAGACATCTAGGGTTGGGATGTTTCCTTTGGGGCTCCAGATGTTTGGAATTTTACCTCCCAGCATTAAGAGAACATCTGTAGGCCCACAGATGGAGGTACCTGATCTAGGCCAAAATAATTTAGTTCTCCTTTAATAGTTCAGAAGAACCACTCTAGAAAACATTTAATTAAGAATAAATACTGGTTAGTAATATTTATCTGCATTTCCTGGCCATGAGTCTTGGTGACGTATGACAATATATATATGATAACATACTGAACATAGATAGAGAAGTGACAGTCTCAAATTGGTTTTCATGGTGTTATAAAAACAAAGTAATATTATCTGTAAAGGTGTAATAATAGGGAATGGGTGCAATGTTGTATTTGACGTTGAGCTCTAGCCTTGGACATTATCATTGAGGTGATGGAGAGACCACCAGAAATTAGACCCAGAATGCCAGAAAGGCTTTTGGAACTAAAGTGACAGCCATCTAGATTGAAACAAGTGAAGGTAGTCTTGTTGTCTATGTGGAAGGGCTGTGACTCGGAGTAGTATGGAGATACAGCCTTGGAAGGTAGAAACAGGAATGTTACTGTATGTGTTATTGGGAGAATCGGTGGGACACGGTGATTCCAGAAATTACTAAATTTCTATCTACACCAATACCAAGCTTCAACTAGTAAATATTAACAAATCCCCATTGCCAAACATCTGCCCTTCTTTCTTTAACCTCCAAGCACCTGTCCATTTATCTTTCACTTACATGCACTGCTCTTCTATCTCACTTCTAGTCACCTGCTCTTCTACCTAACTTCCATGCACCTGCTCTCTATCTTTACTTCTAGGCACCTGCTCTTCTACTTAACTTCATGCACCTGCTTTCTATCTTCACTTCTAGGCACCTGCTTTTCTACCTTAAAATTCCATGCACCGCACTTCTATATTCACTCTAGATACCTGCTCTTCTACCTAACTAGATGCACCTGCTCTTCTACCTTCACTTCATGCACCAGTCTTTCTACCTTACCTTCCATGCACCTGTCTTCTTATTCACCTTTGGGCACTGCTCTTCTACAGTCCCTTAACTTCAAGCACCTGCTAAACATCTTTATTCCAAGCACTACTCTTTGCCTTAATTCCAAGCAACCTACTTATTTACCTTAACTTCCATGCACCTGCTAACCTTCTTAACTTCCAAGCACCTACTGGTCTACCTTAACTTCCAAGCACCTGCTCTTCTACCTTAACTTCCAAGCACGCTCTCTCTACCTTAACTTCCATGCACCTGCTCTTCAACTTCAACTTCCAAGCTCTAACTTCGCTCTTCAACTTTACTTCCCAAGGTCTACTCTCACCTTAACTTCCAAGTACTATTTGCTCTCTACCTTAACTTTCACGCACCTACTCTTCTACCTTAACGCCAAGAACCTACTCTTCTTCTTAACTTCCAAGCAGTTTTCCCCTACCTTTACTCCAAGCACTTGCACTTCTTCCTTAACTTCCAAGCACCTACTCTTCTTCCTTAACTTCCAAGCACCTATTCTTCTTCCTTAACTTCCAAGCACCTTCACTCCTCCTTCTTAAATTCCAGCACCATAGACCTATCTTACCAACAACCATGCACCGCTCTTCTTCCTTAACTACCAAGCACCTACTCTTATACTTAGCATCCAAGCACCTGCTCTTCTTCCTTAATTCCAAATACCTACACTTCTTCCTTATTTCTAAGCACCTACTCTTCTACCTAAATTCCAAGCACCTGCTTGTTGAACTGTATTTTCGAGGATTACGAACAGTCAAGGTTATTTTCGATAACCCTCGAAAATAACCTCAAATATTCAGTTTCCCTCAAAAATCGATTGGAAACTACTTTGGAATTTTTGGTCGTATTTTTGAGGGTTACTGAATGTTTGATAACCCTCGAAAATAACCTCAAACGTTTGGTAATCCTCGAAAATATTTTCTGAAGTCCCAAATCTGAACGATCCGCTCGGTTTCGGACGGAACGTTTGGATTTCGTAACACAGGGGTTCCGTGTTGGATCTGGGTCCGATATCAAACCCGGAATGCCATCTCTAATTGCAAATTGTATTACAATAAAATAGAAATAGTCAGGCACTATACTGGGCAACAATAAAGAAAGATTTACATCATTTACACGGGTTAATGATTTAATACTAAAGACGTTTCTGCCCTATTCTTACAATGATCACATCTTGCCCGTATAATAGTGACTAAAACAAATTGTAATATACCAGGGGTGGGCAATTCAATTTCACAGGGGGCCACATGAGAAATCTGATTATCGTGAATGGACTGACCAATATGGTTCATGTCATTCATATTATTAGTTGCAATTTTAATAGGTGCATTTTAGATCCATTCCATCAAATTCAACTTTATAAAAAATAAATCAATTATCCAGGCGAAGACAAACAATATTAAGATTACAGAGAGTACAGGTCTAGTATTCAGGGGCACTCAGGGGCAGCCAAGGGGCAGTCACAGGTGCGGTGTATGGACAGCTGGGTATCTATTCTTGCACGGTAGACTATACTCGAATTTGCAATGGGAGACAGTCCATAGAAATATAAAAACAGGACTACAAGCCCAGTGGCAATGTGTATTGGGAGGAGGGCTCCCTCGGTGTTCTGCTGTGTGGCATTTCCTAAAAAGAAAATGAATTCATAGCTTAAAAAAAAAAGATTTAAATTAAGGACAAATCACAGTTATGTGCACTTGTATTGTCTTCAGTGTAACCAGGAGGGTGTAAAAAGTGAATAAAGCTTAATTATAGTAACAGTTTGTGTGAAATAACGCCAAACCACTGATATTATTATAAATATAACAAGGTGTATATTTGACATACACTGGGAGAGAAATAAGAGAAAATCATTTATTATTGAATAATATTATCTGGGCTGAAGTGTAGGGGGATTATCATCATCCTCTTGGTGTGGCGACATCAGCTAAAAAACACAAGATAACAATTAAAATGGATTCATGTTGACCAATACCAAATAGGCACAAGGCCTAATAAAGTTCTCTAACGCTTAAAGTGGATGCACACACTAATGATAACGGGTCAATAACGTCAGATCCCACTTGATCGGGCCTTTATAATCAGCCCGTGTACCACACATTTTTGGGGCCAATGAATGTTCACACAGCAAATGTTTGGGCCCAAGCACTCCTCCTGGCAACTTGCCACCGAAATAGAAGGTGCATCTCCCGTCAGTCCTCTACCTTGAAGGACTATAGCTATAGCACAAGCAATAAAGATGATGGTAGCGCACATTATTCCTCAGAAAATCTGTTTATTCGCATCAACAAAACGTACAATGTTTCGGAGAACACTATGTCTCCTTCGTCAGGTTGATGAACACCTGATAAGGAGACAATAGCGTTCTACGAAACGTGTGTACGTTTGTGTGATGTGAATAAACAGATTTTTGAGGAATAATTGTGCGCTACCATCATCTTTATTGCTTGTGCCAATGAATGTTTACCAGTGGCTTTGGGATTGTTCAGAAATGCCTGTAGAAACAGTCCTTGGAGACAGTCTTCTACCTGTTCTAAAGTATAGTCGTCCGCGGCTGAGGATAATCTGCAGTCCCGAGCGTTCTCCTTATGAAACACTCAGGACTGTGAGTAGCAATACAGTGTGTGTACCCAGTTTTAGACACTACACTGGGAGAGAAAAAAGAGAAAAAAGGAAACACGCATGTGCCGAAGATCGGCACTTGGTCAGAACACAACAGCCCTGATGGTGAGAAGGAGCCCAGTGGAGCGCTGGTTAGGTAATTCTTGCAGTGTCCCCGGGGGGGGTTCTATTATGCAGCGGAGTGGGAGGTGTGAATAAGCGTTCTCAGATCTCTGTGAATAATAGAAACAGATTTCATGTACGTAACAAAGTACATAAATCTTTAGTGTCCCTTGTACACTGCGCACTAGGACTTAACATAGTAGTGAACAGATCAGCAGGCAGTATAATGTATAAGTAAACCCATCACTTCAATAGTACTGAAGCTAACATGTCACACATAAAAGTCACTTAGTGACTAGTTCCGGGACTGTGATTTTGCTGCTATCGGTAACCCCAAGGGTAAGTCCTTTAGAAAATGCAGATAATATTAATCATAGCCTAGATATCATATCTGTATATATAAATCTCAAATAACCTCAAATATGCTAATAAATGTCTTGATTCATATATAAAGTGCAAGTGCTAATAATGTGGTGAGTCCATGCAGATATTAATATAATGTGGTTTCTAAAGTTGGGATGTCAGAGACAGCAGGACTATGACCTACCTACCTAAATTCACAATGCTTCTGATCTTATGGCTCTCCTGCAGCTCACATTAAAGGGGAAATTCACCCCCAAGACCAAATTGTATGTAGGCAGAACACCCCATAAACACTAGAAACGTTGTACTTACACAGCTCTAGGAGAATGCCCCCTGATCTCTCCATAGACAAATGTTTAATGTACCTTAGTTACATGTACGCTGGGAAATCTGCATTCAAAATTCCTGACGGTGTTTGTGAGTTGAAATTTAAAATCTAAATATTTCCTGGGAACCAAATAATTTTTTTTTTTTAAAAACTCCCAAATAAATTTTTTCAATAGTATGGATATTGGAAAAAAATATGATTTAAAATGGTGTATAGTGTTTAATAATAAATGCCATTTCAAAGAAATTATTTGTGGGGAGTGTTTAGTTTCCCCCCGGCAGAACTAAACGTGCTGGCACACTCTGTTACTTACTGACAGAAATTCTATTCCACTAGATCTTTCCACTCATTGCAAACCATGTTAGCCCTAGAGTAGTTTCCAATTAGACACATCCACCATGTCACCATATGTCACCATAGAAAACATGTAAAATCTCAGCTATGGCTGTGCTAAGAGGTCTCTGTCCCCTCTAGCGGGGCTGATATGCACCAAAGAATGAGTTTGGTGTGTTTGGTTATGTTATCCACCATAAAGAGATGTAAACCTAAAAGTCTGCCAAGTGCAGCATATTGGTTATCCTTAGGTTTTTATGGATTAAAACATGTTATAAAAGCACAAGTTACACAAGGTATGTAAACATGAGTAATAGTAGTGGGTGGAGTCATCCAGAGGGTTTAAGTGCACAGTATGATATACATACACAACATACATTGTAGAGACAAACACGGACTGCTTGGGGCTTGGAATTCCAAGTTAAAATAAATCTATTCCGTATTAACACATTTGCTTACAAAATTGTTCATGGATAGAAAATTGGTTGATGGATTGGAGTAGTTAATGGTGGTTTAGCAATGTGGACTAAGTTCTAAGTGGGGATCACAGGCTCTGTGTTGGGGCCGCTTCCATTGAATGTGTTTATTAATGATTCTGGAATTGTCGAACCATTAAATCTAATAGGATGTGCAATCCTTGCAAAGGTAGTGTATCGAATTCGCCCATAATGCTCAAATGCGGCATTCGGTAACCCTCGAAATTTCCCATAATGCTCAAATGCGGCATTCGGTAACCCTCGAATTCGACCATAACGCTCAAATGCGGCATTCGGTAACCTCGAAATTTCCCATAATGCTCAAATTGTGGCATTCGGTAACCCTCGAATTCGCCCATATTGCTCAAATGTGGCATTCGGTAACCCTCAAATTCGCATAATGCTCAAATGTGGCATTCGGTAACCCTCGAATCGCCCATAATGCTCAAATGCTGGCATTCGGTAACCCTCTAAACCTCGAATCGCCCATATTGCTCAATGCGGCATTCGGTAACCCTCGAATTCGCCCATAATGCTCAAATGCGGCATTCGGTAACCCTCGAAATTTCCCATAATGCTCAAATGCGGCATTCGGTAACCCTCGAATTCGCCCCCTATTGCTCAAATGCGGCATTCGGTAACCCTCGAATTCGCCCATAACGCTCAAATGCAGCATTCGGTAACCCTCGAATTCGCCCATAATGCTCAAATATGGCATTCGGTAACCCTCGAATCGCCCATAATGCTCAAATGCGGCATTCGGTAACCCTCGAATTCGCCCATATTGCTCAAATGCAGCATTCAGTAACCCTCGAATTCGCCCATAATGCTCAAATGCGGCATTCGGTAACCATTAATAGTTATTGGAATGTATCCTCTAATGTTAAGTGTAAAGTGCAGCCAGTTTAATCAAAGAGTGTCCAATTATTTATTTATATGTCATTATGATGCATGCTGTGGACTGCGCCCATTACAAACGTGATTACATGTAACGTGTTAATTTTAAAGGTTCCCTACACGTGACCTCGGTCGCAATCGCGCTTATCAGACTCTGAAGGAACCTAATTTACTCGGGAATACACGGGAAGATTGGTCCGTATATACTTTGTACAGAACGATCATTTATTGCTGCCACACAGCAAAGATGTTATCGACACCCAATACTGTAGCATAGGGAGCTGATAATGATCAAATTAAGGTTACAATGCTGATGCCAGAAGTTTATCATCGTCATTGTAACCTATCCATACACATCCCTGATGTTCAGCAATATCTTGTATTGTGTGTGGCCACCTTAACGCAACCCTGTTGCATGTGATAGATGTTCCTTGATTATTTTGCTGAGATGGCAACACTGGCCTTGGGAACTGGGCAATTGTTATGGCTTGTAAGAAGTGAGTGGGGACTTATTCATTAAAAGTCGGACACTATACATATTGCAAACAGTAGAGATAGTGTTTCCCGGTCATCTTCTGATTAAGGATCTTTCAATAAATATAATTGCCTTTAAAAGGGTATCTCCCTTCCAAAAAAAACTTTACATAGTTTGAAGTATCCAAAGTCCAGTTTTCGTTCTATTCTAACCTTCACGTCACGCTCCCACACTGAGGAATTGAACTTACACAACCACGTCCCTCTCGCTTTCTAGTAATACCTCTGGTCATGGTCGCACAGTGACTGCTATTACCAATCGAGCTGTTATGAGCGTGCTCGTAACCACCAGCTTGCAACAGGAGCAGAGGAGGAGGGACTTCAAGCGGGGGATCATGGTTCTGTAGTTCTAATTCCTTGGCGTGGGAGTGGCCATGTGGAGGTACAGTAAGAATAAAAAAAACTGGGGATTTGGGTGGTGATACTGAAAATGATATAAGTTTTGTTTTGGCTGGACATTTATACTGCAGCAAAAGTCTTCCTGAATGAAAAAAAAATCATGTCTAGAAACACATTCAGGGTTATCCAATAAAAGCTCTTATCGTTTAAAATGGTGCAATTTTGCCCCAACCAATCAGATGTTAGCTACAATTGTTAAATAAGATCTGATTGGTTGGAGCAAAATTAGCATCATTTTAAATGATATTGAATAACCCTGATTGTATTCTAAGCCAAGTTTCTACTTTAAACAACAAGGTTTTCCTCAGACAATGTCCCTTTAAGCCTTTCAGCAGTCGACTTCTATCGCTCATTAGCAAGTTTAGCTACGCACAATTTACCATTAACAGCAGCTGGTACAGCTCTATTTAAAGAAAATTAGCAAATAAGGAAGACGCCAACAATACCACTTCTTTTAAATAACTGCGATTTTTGGCGATTTTTTTTTTAGAGCCATTTTGAATTTTATTTTAGGATTAATTAAGCTCATTTGTAGTCGACCATGGAAAGATTTTGTGCAAAATGATTACATTTGATGTTTCAGGCTAATTCCAGTGATTTCTCGGGAAAGGCTTGATTAGTCAATGTGATGAAGTGTCCTTTGCCTCGTTATTCCTGCAGTGAGAGTTTAAATCACTTTACACACTATTCCTTATAATAAATATTTCTTTAAACTCTATTCTGTTAAATAGGCTCTTATTGTTCAATAATATTTCCTTTGTCATCATTTGTAATTGCAGCAGTAGACGGGATGGCATTCCTTAAACATAACTTTTTTTTTCTACATTCACACAACAGGTTTTCTGAGATGTATGTTGCAAGTTAAATACTACATTTAGCACTTTGCTAGTGGCCACCAGCTGTCCATGTAAGAGCATTCTACGTTTTAGATCTCACTTGTACATTGCTGTTTTGAGTGCGTTTTGGGCAATGCGTTTTGTCTGCATTCCGTCCATTCCATGCGGGTTTACAGACATGCGTTTTTCTGTGCGTTTGTCGCATGTCTCTGCCTTTCCGGTCCTTTTGTGTTTGTGTGCAAATTTTGGAAAATGGAAAAAAAATAGCGCAAAAAATACATTTGTCCATTCCCAACCCCCGTTCCCATAGACTATTTTAAAGTGCGTTTCAGACACCGGACCACATTCACGTATGCAGATGAAAAATGGACAGAATTGGTTCAGAAACAAATTAAATTGAGAATTCATCAATGGACAGACAACCCGTTACATCTCCTGATCCATTTCAGGAGCACAACTTAATAATAGATCTCAAAATTATGAAACCGGTTGTCTGTCTATTGCTGATTCTTAAAAAAGCTTGTATTTAGAGGACGTGATCTACCTGCTCCTGGAGGTGGGATTATGTGACAACTTTCAAATGGGGGTTTTAGTAGATCGGCCGTCTTCCACTGCTATTAGCCTAGGTTTACTTACAGAAACACATGGAGCAAAGGGAGGATAATGTACTTCATTGAGCTTAGCACAGCCCGAGCATACATTTCTCATTATTGTACAATTTAAAGGAATATTGAAGTATGGGATTTATTAGACTGTAAGACATTATATTTTTATGTAAATCAACTGTTTTTTTTCCCCAAAACAATCTAAAATGTAATAATCTAGAGCCAAATGAAAGAGAGTCTGGGCATTGGTGCCAACATGGGTCCTGATCGTGATCAGGAGTGCCCCCCTTGGTTGATGCCCTAAAAAATGCATTGGAGCCTACCTACCTTGAGTTTGTCAATGCCCTAATTCCATTGAAGGTCATATCTTCACTTTATGTTTATTATTTTAGACATGTCACATGACTAGCTCTTCTATGGTTCTGTGCCTATTTGCTGTCCTCAGACCTAGAACATGTCACGTGACTAGCTCTTCTATGGTTCTGTTCCTATGATTGGCTCCTCAGACCTAGAACATGTCACGTGACTAGCTCTTCTTGGTTCTGTGCCTGATTGGCTCCTCAGACTAGAACATGGTCACATGACTACTCTTCTATGGTTCTGTGTCTGATTGGCTCCTCAGACCTAGAACATGGTCACATGGCCAGCTCTTTCTATGCTTCTGCTCCTATGATTGCCTCCACAGACCTAGAAAATGGTCACATGGCCAGCTCTCTATACTTCTGCTCCTCTTTATGATCCTCTTGGACCTTCAAGTTGCAGCATGGGGTATAGCCCTATAAATATCTTGTGCGGCCTTCAAAGGCGGTCAGGGTCCCTTGAGGCTAAATAGGTTGGACACCCCTGGTCTAAGGTAAAGTACAGCATGCAATTTTAGGGTTGCGCAGACCAACAGAAACCAATAAAAGTCAATAAGCCTATGGATAAAAATGTATACCCAGCGATGTGTTTGAAAAATGTATTGATAAACCCAATTTAATATGTGCTGTGTATTCCACTAGCTTTCATTACTTTTTTCACTGGTAGATGCATATTCAAACTCACTGGGTCTGTGAAACAGTCAAACAATCAACAACATCATGTTTAAATGGCAAGGCAGTCATTTTGAAATGCTATGCTATAGTGCCCCCTATTTCTGTCAACGGGCCATATTTATAAAAAATCTTATCTATCGTAAAATAACAAATCGGTGTTTTTACAATATCGACCGTTATTTTACGATATCGATAGTAATCCTGCCATACCGTTATCGTAATTTACGGTGGCCGTTATTGTAGAATAACGATTTTATCGTAGAATAACGATCGATATTGTAAAATAACGGGCGATATCGTAACACCTGATTTTATTTTAACTATTTTTTTTAAATATGGCCCAACGTTAATTCACAGCTGCCATTTTGTACGAATCGTCGTTATTTTGTATCCTATAGCTCTATAGCAGGGTATGATGATGTAATAACGGTCAGATGTCCAGGCATGTCTGTTTTTGAATGGCGTCCGGACATGTTTCTGAAGGAGTACCCAGAATTCCTGTTGCGCCTATGGTGCAGGACAGTTTTTATTTTTTGACAGATTTAATCAAACCCGCTACACCCTGGCGATGTTTATCCTGTTCGGGTCGTATAATGGTAGATTGTGGTAATTTACTACTAGTTTAGACAGCACCTCATCATGTGATGCAGATAACACACCATTTATTATTCCTGTAAGGCTAATAGTGATATACCGCGCAACGTTTTAATAATATTTTACGAATATAAAACAAAACACAAAAGGACGTACGTAATAATGAAAAATACAGAGTTTACTTATTCCTTTTGGAAAAGTCAAAAAATATTTATTAAAAAATGTAAACAGAGAAAAAAACACCCAAAAGCAAAATAGACATTGACATTATATCCATACAAATATTTTACATAGCCAGTCAATAAACCTGAATTTTGCTTAAATAATTTGCACCGCTGGCTGATGACACAGGGGGCGCTGTAGTGATATCTGAAGAGCCGGATTTTGTTTTTAGAAAGATTCAATATTTCCTATTTAGAGCATTCTTGCAACCAATGATGAAAGGATCAACTCAGTGTCCCAGCCATGAGGAGATCTACGGCAAATCTTGCTGATTGGGTATAAATCTGTTTGTCTTGTTGAGTGTGAACCATATCTTTTGCAGCACAGTCGTTTACCTCTTTAAAGGCGTGGAATCTTTACTTAGCATCCGCGCTGATAAGTAGCGGCCAAGTCAACGATGCCTTAAAGGCCAGTCATTGGACAGAATAGCTTTTCTCAGCTTGCGTTGCATTCATTAGTAATTTTAAGGGTCCCAGTACATTCCTCTCTTAGGGCTAGGCCAGATCCAATTGCATGTTAAAAATGCAGGCCAATTGTAGTGGCCATCATGGCGCACGTATACCGCTTGGTCAGGCTGTAGTTAGACTTCGGCCTAAGACATGTTGATTATAGGTCATATCCTGCATCTGATAACGGGGTAAATTTAAATCACAAGTCGTTTTTGTATGACTATCCAAATAGGGGTTGTCCACCCCCAAACTATAATTCCCCCCACCACTGGCCCCACTCTGTAGTAATAAAATCCTCACCTTACATCCCAGTTCCAAATGGTTCCTGATATCCCCCCCCCCCACCCAAAGTAAAAAAGTGGCCACCAGAGGATAGCGAGTCCATATAGGACTCTGCCTCCTGTCTCCCCTCCAGGAGAAGTTTGGCATGCGCACTGCAGCCATTCTCCCCCTCCCTCTACCTCCCTCCCATTTTGGACTCCCACCCCCTAGCTACAAAACCATGTTATAGAGTGTAGGGCTTAGTCCCCCAGCCCCAACCCCTATATTTAATGTAAGAAACTTCCCCATCTTTACTTACCTTCCCTCTTTCCTCTGCCATTCAGATCTACTGGCAGCCACGTCCGTGATTGGCTGCCTCTCAGCCAATCACAGACGTGGCTGACGTCCCACCTTTCTGCATCTAAAAGTATCGTTTTTATGAATAGTTTCTGGCTTAACCGGCCACCTTCACACACTATTTTGTTGAATCCCAACACTTAGGACTATGTCAGATATTACATCTGGGTAAAGTTTTGAAATTATACCAGAATTCTTACTCTCTCTTATACCATAAATGTCTATTTCCAGGCGTGATTTTATCCTTATAGTGGTTTATCTTCCAGCACCTGACTGGGCGTTCAGGAGTCTGTGTAGAGCAGCACTCCAAAGTTTTCTTTAGTTTGTAAATGTGTTGCACTCATAAAAGGATAAACCAGATAAAAAGACCAAGTTGTTTTAAAAGTACTTAAAGTATTAAATCACATTAAAACATATATTAAATGGTTAAAATACACTTACTTTCTTTAAGTAAGACAATATAATGGATAGGACCCTGCACACCTAAACCAAAAGTGTAATACAATTCCAAAATGCTGGGTGCTCCAAGCACTGTAGCCAACAGTAGACAAAATATAGATGAAGTGCGCTGGGCACACCAGTCCTAGTGAATCAAATTATTATTTATTAGTAACGTTTTGAACCCTTGCAGTTCCTTCCTCAGACCAAATAATCCTGAAAACTATAACCGATAGATCTTCATTGACCACTCACCATATATCATTAAACTCTGGTTCGTCTGTAATGGATTCGTCATCCTGTGTTGACTCTTAGGTGGATATCTGAGTCGGTCAGTAAATTTACATAAGAGTAAGGCGTCCCTTACAGTGTAATATAAGGATATTACGCCACCAAGAGTTCCCTGACCATATAGAAGCATGAGGTTGTAGGCAGAGTGCTTTTATACAGGCAGGCAACTCAGAGGTGGCGTAATATCCTTATTATAAGTAAAGGGGCGCATTATTTCTTATAATATATGTTATTGCATTTTAAATTCTAGCCTTGTCCCTATTGCCACCTTAATTAAACCCCCAAAGCTACTTTCTTGTAACCTAAACCAAGTAGAAAGGAACATCCCAGCCCACATCTATCCGGTTAAACAAATCTTTGTGGAGGAGAGAGAGACATTGGTTAAGCAGCTCCAGCAGGTTCCATTATTGAAGTTACGCTGCAAAAAAACGCTGAGTCATTATTCAGGCATGAACGCTGGAATGGGAGGGGCAGTGGCATATAAGAAATATAAAGAATGAGTCACTTAGTGACATAGCTGAGTGATTTTATAAGATATATACCACTGCAGCTTCCATTTAAAATATCACACGTGAATTATATCGATTATATAGAATATAATCCAGAAAATGGTATTTTCTGCATACATTGAAATGATTTTATGCTATAATAATACATCTCAGATCTCAGTACAAAACAGATGCTAATAATATAAAGCTATACGAGATTATTTCTACCTTATAGTCATTATTTCTACCTTATAGTCATCTATATACAATAAGACCTTAAGTACTTTACAATCTTTAGTTGATTCTGTGTAGTTGTTAGAGCTCACATAAACATCTGGCGTCTGACATGGCTCATACTCATAAGCTATCTGACTAGGTTGTTCCTAAATGCATTTTATATGGGTGGTGATGTAATGATCAAAATGTCACTTCCCTAAGCCTATAGCAACACACCCCAACAAAACGAGTGCATAGAAAGTTGGTCATATGACGTATATTTACAGCATTAGGCTGGGTACACACCAGACGAGTTTTTGTCCTGACAGAGCTCTCGCTACTAGTGAGCGTTCAGTGGGACAAATGTCTGTTGGTCGCAGCAATAGTGCCCGGGGTCAACAGTTCGCACGACTGACATGTGGTCCCATAGGGCACGATGGGCGTGATTTACCAACAGGCGCGATCACAGGCCCACACACACACCACCAGACATTTCCGACTGCCTGATACACATCATTATCGGTCGTCAGAAATATCTGATGGTGTGTACCCAGCCTTAACACCACTATAAGGGGATCTCCTATTTTATTAATATAAATACATGACAATAACATTTCTATGCACAACCACTTTAGAGAAACTCCATAGACCTACACAATGTATTTCCTGCGTTAATTACACTGATATTATCACTAATGCTCAGACAAAAAATACGTACATTTTCATGAACAGTAATCACAGCATTTTTTTTAAGTGTCGACTCTACAGAAATATGTAGAACACTATACTATACAGCGTCATACTTCATTCACTAACACAACATAAGGGCTCATATTGATATGTTCACACTGTTACAGACCTTTGTAGTCTGTTTTGTAATCCCTCTGCTCCTTTATTGTCTTACTAATTGTTAAAGCACTCCATGGGGGGTGTTATAATAAAAGGCCATTGGTTCTGTAACCTGACTCTGACATTTGAATTACAACCAGTGGAATATACATTTTATTTGCATGCATATCTGTTGTATTCAATTAGATCAACTGGACATGAATGTAGTTCTTGAAGACGTTTCGCTAGTCATCCGACTGGCTTTCTCAATTCAGAATGACTTGTACAAGAATCTGTGGCAATTATGTACCCTGGAAAATCCCAATTAGCATATCACAGCCAGTGTTAAGGGTGTGTTGATAGTGGCTAAGAGGTGTTATAGGAACGCCCAGAGTAAGGTGTTAAAACAGCATTGTACATGGCAGACAGTTGGTGTCGAACCCCCCCACCTCTATTTAGGCTTGGTTTTCTTATTTCATTACATAAATGGCCTCCTTAACACCTCTCTTGAACCAGTCACGTTCCTTCACCAGTATGTTAACATTACAATCTTCAAGGTATGTCCTTTATCCTTAAGATGCAGATACCAGGCTGAGTCCTGACCCGAGGAATTGGCTCTTCTGTGCTTGGCCATACGTTGATGCAGTTGCTGTTTGGTCTCCCCCCCTACAAATCAGAGCATTCTTCACTGCACTGCACTGCATATATGATGTCGCTTTTCTTGTGTTTAGTATTGGGTCTTTCGGATGTACCAATTGCTGCCTCAGTGTGTTGTTCGGTTTAAAGCAGACAGGGATACGATGTTTTTTGAAAATTCTTCTTAATTTCTCGGAGACCCCTGCTACATATGGGATGACCATGTTCTTTCTCCTGTCTTGCTTTTTTCTCTCTACTGTTGGTATTCGTGTTCTTTTCTTTCCTTCTACTTCTTTTGACAAAGGCCCAGGGGCGTGGCCACTTGATGTTTAACATGATTGGTTCTTTTTCATTATTATATACATCCATTCGTGTTTTGTTTTATATTAACATTCGTATAATCATATTAAAACTGTAGCGCGGTATATCACTATTAGCCTTACAGAAATAATAAATTGCGTGTTCTGCGGCACACCATGAGGCGATGTCTAAACTTAGTGGTAAGTTACAACACATTTACCATTTGTTATTATACAACTGAATTGTACCAAACAGAGATGTTCGAAATTGATCATTACTCTAGTTTCGTGGTTTCAGTTTTCGATTTCGATAATCTCTATTTTCGATTTCGATGATTATGTAGATTAAGAAATGACAATTTCGGTAACCCTTAAAGTAATGATCGATTTCGGTGACCCTCAAAAGTAATGATCGATTCGGTAACCCTCAAAATAATGATCAATTCGGAGACCCTCAAAGTAATGATCGATTTTGGTAACCCTCGAAAGTTATGATCGATTTTGGTAACGCTCGAAAGTTATGATCGATTTTGGTAACCCTCGAAAGTTATGATCGATTTCGGTGACCCTCAAAATAATGATCAATTTCGGTAACCCTCGAAAGTAATGATCGATTTCGGAGACCCTCAAGTAATGATTCGATTTTGGTCCCTCGAAAGTAATGATTGATTTCGTAATCCTTGAAAGTAATAATTGATTTCGGTAATCCTCAAAGTAATGATCGATTTCGGTAATCCTCGAAAGTAATGATCGATTTCGGTAACCCTCGAAAGTATGATTGATTTTGGTAATCCTCGAAAGTAATGATCGATTTCGGTATCCTTAAAATTAATGATCGATTTCGGTAACCCTCAAAGTAATGATTGATTTTGGTAATCCTCGAAATTAATGATCGATTTCGGTAATCCTTAAAAGTAATGATCGATTTCGGTAACCCTTGAAAGTAATGATTGATTTTGGTAATCCTCGAAAGTAATGATCGATTTCGGTAATCCTTAATAATGATCGATTTCGTATCCTTGAAAGCAAGAAACAATTTTGGTAACCCTCAAATTTGTAATATCGGTAACCCTCGAAGTAGCGCTCGGTTTCGGTAACTCTCGAAAATATAATGCAGAAGCTCGAAAACAGCCCGATCGTGAGGAAAGATAGTTTTAAAATAAGTTTTGGTTCTATTTACGGGTTCCCCAGACCTTCCCCGGGTCTCTGTGTCTTTACAGTAACTTACTATTACTATTTGTCCCTCAAAATGGACAGAAACTTTCAAAAAATTTTCTCTGATAGACTTCTATGGGTTTGTTTTAGAATTTTGAAATTTTCTAAATTTTCGAAAATTCTAAAACGAACGAAACTCAACAGTTTCAAACATCTCTAAAAGAGAATAGTCTGTGATTCTGATCTCTTGCAAGATTGGAGAAACCCTAAAATTTACAGTACATACAGTGTATACTGTGTTTAGTTCCATATTATAAATTACCTACATTTTGATGTGACTGGTAAGACCCAATTTGAAAGGCCTGTCCTAGTGTCCTCGATAAGGGGCTTGGTCAGTCTGGGTAGATCTGTGGTCGGGTTGGGAAGTGCTTCAACAGTCCTACCCAGGCTTTTGTTCCCCAGTGTTGGAACACATTTTTAATCATAGACACTGGCATCTTAAATGCATCTTGAATAAGCTGGCCTTGATTCAGAAATAGAAATCAGTCAATCTAAAAAAATCCCTAGTAAATAAAAAAACACTATGTTAGGGCCACACTACCGTGATTCAGATCCAGTGTGGCACAAAAGACAAGAGCTCCGCAGCTTTTGAGTCCAGGTACTTGCCCCCTCTGCTGCGTTGCACTCTGGTCCATTTTCATAGAAAAAGCGATCACCATTTTAGGTGAGGATGGCATGTGGTATGATAAGAGACTAATGGCCAAAGAAACGCATTACTATGTTTCTGTTGCATTCTAGTTTTACCTCAGCCTATAGAAGAATAATATAGATATACATAGATATTAGATTGATATTTACCGAAAATCGATCGCCACATTTGGGGGTTATTGCAGAATTTGATAGTTAGCGAACGGTACATTCGAGGTGTATAATGTTTCACTAACCCTTGAATTTGCCCATAACCCTCAAATGTGGCATTCGGTAACCCTCGAATTCACCCATAACACTCAAATGCGGCATTCGGTAACCCTCAAAATTTCCCATAATGCTCAAATGCGGCATTCGGTAACCCTCGAATTCGCCCATAACGCTCAAATGCGGCATTCGGTAACCCTCGAATTTCCTATAATGCTCAAATGTGGCATTCGGTAACCCTCGAATTCGCCCATATTGCTCAAATGTGGCATTCGGTAACCCTCGAATTCGCCCAAACGCTCAAATGCGGCATTCGGTAACCCTCGAAATTTCCTATAATGCTCAAATGTGGCATTCGGTAACCCCGAATTCGCCCATATTGCTCAAATGTGGCATTCGGTAACCCCCAAATTCGCCATAATGCTCAAATGTGGCATTCGGTAACCCTCGAATTCGCCCATAATGCTCAAATGCGGCATTCGGTAACCCTCGAATTCGCCCATATTGCTCAAATGCGGCATTCGGTAACCCTCGAATTCGCCCATAATGCTCAAATGCGGCATTCGGTAACCCTCGAAATTTCCCATAATGCTCAAATGCTGCATTCGGAACCCTCGAATTCCCATAACGCTCAAATGCGGCATTCGGTAACCCTCGAAATTTCCCATAATGCTCAAATGCGGCATTGGGTAACCCTCGAATTCCCTATACAGCTCAAATGCGCCATTTGGTACCCTCGAATTTCGCCTATAACGCTCAAATGTGGCATTCGGTAACCCTCGAATTCGCCCATAACGCTCAAATGCGGCATTCGGTAACCCTCGAAATTTCCCATAATGCTCAAATGCGGCATTCGGTAACCTCGAATTCGCCCATAACGCTCAAATGCAGCATTCGGTAACCCTCGAATTCGCCCATAATGCTCAAATATGGCATTCGGTAACCCTCGAAATTTCCCATAATGCTCAAATGTGGCATTCGGTAACCCTCAAATTT
>JAACNH010003481.1:0-28749 GCA_019447015.1 Hymenochirus boettgeri
TAGTGTCCTGAATATTAAAAAGGATTAGTGTACTTGTAATGTAAATAAGGATGAGTGTACTGTAATGTATAATAAAGGTGAGTGTACAGTAGTGTTATAAGGG
This sequence comes from Hymenochirus boettgeri, assembly GCA_019447015.1. Classification (NCBI taxonomy): domain Eukaryota; kingdom Metazoa; phylum Chordata; class Amphibia; order Anura; family Pipidae; genus Hymenochirus; species Hymenochirus boettgeri. The sequence continues at coordinate 104 of JAACNH010003481.1, forward strand.
TGAGTGTACAGTAGGTTTAATAAAGGAGGAGTGTACTGTAATGTATAATAAAGGATAGTGTCCAGTAGTGTATAATAAGGTGAGTGTAACGTAGAGTTTAATAAAGGATGAGTGTACTGTAAATATATAATAAAAGGGTGAGTGTACAGTAGAGTTTAATAAGGATGAGTGTACAGTAATAATATAATAAAAGGGTGAGTGTACAGTAAGGTTTAATAAAGGATGAGTGTACAGTAGAGTTTAATAAAGGATGAGTGTCACAGTAATATATATAAAAGGGTAAGTGTACGTAGTGTTATAAAAAGATGAGTGTACAGTAGAGTTTAATAAGGATGAGTGTACTGTAATATATATAAAAGGGTGAGTGTACAGTAGAGTTTAATAAAGGATGAGTGTACAGTAGTGTATAATAAAGGGTGAGTGTACGTAAGTTTAATAAAGGAGGAGTGTACTGTAATGTATAATAAGGATGAGTGTACAGTAGAGTTTAATAAGGATGAGTGTACTGTATAATTAAATAAGGGTGAGTGTCAGTGAGTTTAATAAAGGATGAGTGTACTGTAATATATAATAAAAGGATGAGTGTACTGTTAATTTATAATAAAGGAGTGTACTGTATGTATATAAAGGATGAGTGTCGTAGTGTATAAGAAGATAGTGTACGTAGTGTATAATAAGGGTGAGTGTCAGTAATGTATAATAAAGGGTGAGTGTACAGTAGAGTTTAATAAAGGGTGAGTGTACAGTAGAGTTTAATAAAGGATGAGTGTACTGTAATATATAATAAAGGGTGAGTGTACAGTAGAGTTATAATGATGATTGTACTGTAATATATAATAAAAGGGTGAGTGTCAGTAAGTTTTATAAGGATGAGTGTACAGTATATATAATAAGGATGAGTGTCAGTAGGTTTATAATAAAAGGATGAGTGACAGTAGTGTATATAAAGGGTGAGTGTACAGTAGTTCATTATTATACATCAGTTATTATAGACAAGCTTGGAGTAAAGAAGTCTTGTGTCCGATATTTTGTGTATGAAATGTCCAGAATATAAATGTTCATATTGTACAGGGCTCGTGTCTTTATTATTTGCTCTATGGTGCTGTATTTCTGTTTGAGAAAATAAAATCCATTTTAAGACTTACCCAACGTGCATGAACATATAGGTGAGAAAACGCCAGGCTCTGGCACGATGTCCTGGGTGGTACACTAGGGGGCTCTTCATATATTCAGGGTGGTAGTCTGTAGACCCACTTGTTCAGTCTGATACCAAACAAAGGACACTATATCTAGAAAGGGAAAATACACACACATCCATTAAACCAGAGCTTCAGCACCAAGATTAAAGGGGAAATTTCAGATCTGGTCAAAAAAATGTGCTTTTCTTTATGAGGAGGTGAGCAGGAACTTTGACCCTGGCATAGCAGTAGATGAAGTTTACTAGGAGTTTGCTATGGCTTTTGATACAGTCCCCCATATGGGGACTGTGTATAAACTAAGGTCTGTTGGGCTTGGTTGGCACAGGTGATGTATTTTGGACTTAAAAATCCATTTTTATACTATAAATGGCTCTCTTTAAGTGAATCCCTGTTGGAAAGGGATCTTGGAGTTTTGGTGGATAACAAACTAAAGGAAGCAGCAGTGCCAGGCGGCAACAAGCCAGCCAGCATGGTATTGTCTTGTAATAAGAGAGGTATGGATTCAAGGAGGAATGTAATTCTCCCTCTTTACAAGCATTGTTAAGGCCTCATTTGGAATATGCAGTGCAATTTGGAATCCTGTCTACAAAAGGACATCTTTGAAATGAAAGGGTTCAGGAAGGGAAACTAAATTAATAGGGGATTGGGGGAGCTTGAATATGATGACAGACTGGATAAGTTACAATTATGCAGACATGACTGACATTACATAACCGGAAGAGCCATTTATGAGCACCCCTGCTCCTGCACGTTTGTAACAGTCTCGAAACAGGAGGCGGACCCCTGACAAGGGATCTGCTGAAGCTAAAGTAAGTATATCTCAGTGTGGAAGCGTTAGATCAAGCTAAGGTAAAAACAAAGTCAACTTAGGGGGGGTAATTAGGCTAATGCATTACTTGTTTTTTGGATGGACATGCCCTTTAAGACTGGTTTTAGTCTTCATGTTCGGAAAGGGTTTTTTCACTATGAGAACGGTAGAACTACGGTACGGTCTTCCATTGGATAGTTCCAAAAAACAAAGAATGTTACAAGTTACTGGTATTGATATATAAAGTAGAGTTGGGAAAGGGTTTGTCACTGAGAACGGTAAAGCTATGGAACTGTCTTCCAGTGGACGTTGTTATGGCAGGTTCATTGGTCATTTAATAAAAAGCTGGATGAGTTTCTGCAAACAAGGATGTTACAAGTTACTGGTATTGATACATAAAGTAGAGTTGGGAAAGGTTTTGTCACTGTGAGAACGGTAAAGCTATGGAACTGTCTTCCAGTGGACGTTGTAATGGCAGGTTCATTGGTCAGTTTAATAAAGCGGATGAGTTCTACAAACAAGGAATGTTACAAGTTACTGGTATTGATACATAAAGTAGAGTTGGGAAAGGGTTTGTCACTGTGAGAACGGTAAAGCTATGAACTGTCTTCCAGTGGACGTTGTTATGGCAGTTCATTGGTCAGTTTAATAAAAGCTGGATGAGTTTCTACAAACAAGGAATGTTACAAGTTACTGGGATTGATACATAAAGTAGAGTTGGGAAAGGGTTTGTCACTGTGAGAATGGTAAAGTTATGGAACTGTCTCCAGTGGACGTTGTTATGGCAGGTTCATTGGTCAGTTTAATAAAAACTGGATGAGTTTCTGCAAACAAGGAATGTTACAAGTTACTGGTATTGATATATAGTGAAGTGTTGGGAAAGGGTTTGTCACTGTGAGAACGGAAAGCTATGGAACTGTCTTCCAGTGGACGTTGTTATGGCAGGTTCATTGGTCAGTTTAATAAAAAGCTGGATGAGTTTCTACAAACAAGGAATGTTACAAGTTACTGGTATTGATTATAGAGTTGATCCAGGAAATTCCCGATTACCACTTGGAGTCAGGAAGGAATTTTTCCCCTTCGTAAATTTGGTGGGGTTTTTTTTGCCTTCCTCTGGATCAACAGTTAGGCAGATATGGGTATTGCTGAGTAGGTTGGCTTAGAGGACTTAATTTCTTTACTATACCATACTGTACTAATACTAATAATACTGTATTGTACTATACTATACTATATTATGCTATACTTTATTGTACTATACTAACTAATTATAATACATTGTACTATACTATACTAATACTAATTACCGTATACTATATTGTACTATACTATAATAAACGATACAATATTATACTATACTATATTATACTATACTATTTATACTATATTTAGTAAAATATACTATCAGGGAGATTCAATATCAGATCTTATTTAACATTTAAAAGCTAACATCTGATTGTGGGGCAAAATTACACCATTTTAAACAGAACTTTTATTGAATAACCCTGTATATATATTATACTATACTATAATAATATATTGTACTATACTATCTATTATACTATATGCTTTAAAGAAAAGAAGAGTATTTCTCATCAATGACCATAACCAGTGTTTTCTCCTCATCTCCATTTACAGCAAAACTTTACTTGTGATATGATATAAGACACTTGATTGACAGCTGGAGACTGGAGATGTAAACTCATACAGAACAGATTAATAACAATAATGGTACAGTGGTGGTGGGAAGTTTGTTATAGTTTCCAGTAATGGTCAATTTATTTATTTTCTCAGTATAGATGCCCTTCACAGTAAGTACTGTTACCTTGTACATGTAAAAACCAATTCCCCACTGTTCTCTATTTTGTTATAACGTGCGTGATTGGTAGATAAATTCCTTTTTTCTTTCCACGCCGTGTATAATTGTACGTTGTCTCTCTGGCACAATGTTTGCCCAACAGAAGCCTCCATCCACCTTTCTCCTGATTCTAGAGGATAAACAGCGAGCGGCGCAGGCAAGAACCTCATTTCCTGCAGCTAATTCCCCTCGCAAGGTTCCTTTGATTAAAACGCTGCCAATTATGAGTCTTGGCCGAGAATCAATAAATCCGAACGCAGATTTCAGCTGAATTAACTGGGAGCTTGGGAGATTTTTTTTTTAATTCATTTCTGGGCGTAAATCGTTTGGCCTTGACAGGAGACGTTATAGTAGTTGCTATTCTGGAAACCTCTGCCCACTCTGTCCATCTCCAGGGCAAGAGGTGACATCCCCAGGCTAAGCCATAAGGTCTCACTGTACAGTAAGGTATTCCCCAAACAAACCATTATTCTGGGATATCAGAATATCTGTCACTGGCGGCTGGGATAATGATATGACCAATGGGGACCAAGCTCCATTGTCTTTACTATTTAAATCTGCAGCTGCTGAACTACAACTCCCAGCATCCTGGGCAGCCAAAGGGTTTTTACGGAAACAGATGGTGGGTAGAGATGTCCGAACTTTGCAAAATCCGGACCGAACGCGTAATTTCGAAAATATGTATTTTCGAAAATACGATTAATCTTCGTAATTTCGAAAATTTTCGAAAATACATATTTACGAAATAAGAGAAATCCTCGTATTTTCGAAAATCCACGGTACGGAAGTTCGGAGGCAGAAAATCCGGAAAAATCCGCGGCGGGTCCGGGTTCGGATCTGCGAACCGGCCATCCCAATGGTGGGTAGTAAGTTCTTCTCATTGGGGCTTAGGCTGGGTACACATGGTCAAATATTTTGACCCAATTGATTGGGCTGAAATTCCGGCACGCCAAGCGGTGGCCCATTGAAGACCACACAATTGGGTAAAATTTACCGGTCTGTTCGATCGACCGTTTTCGTTAATTGGACAAACATTTTAACATTGGTCGAAAGTTTTGGGGTCAATAAATAGGAAATATCGGACCATGTTCACAGCCATAGATTTCTGGGGGGTCTTCTAAATAAAGGGGCCCCATAAACAAACCAATCCCAATTGTTTTATCGGCAGATCAAAAAAATGGTTGCATTGGCCCGATAATTAAAAAAAAAAGGTATGACATGTCTGACAATCGTACAATATCATGATATCGTATGACAAGAGATTGTATCATGTATGGGCCTCTTAAAACTAGGACGGTCTGCCAGAGGATTCTGGGATTATAGTTGAGATGGAGATACTTGAGATGAGATGGAGTTTTGACAACTGATAACAGGATAGAGTTGGGCCACCATTTTTCTTCCCCAGAATGCCCACTTGTGTTTCTAACAGTAATTTCTACTGTTGGCTGTTGGATGGGTGAATCATGCTCAATCTCTACTGAGCAACTGAATTCACCAGGGACTGGGACCATAACAGACACTATTGGAAGCATTTATTTATACACAGAAGACGATGGATGAACAATTATGGTCAATGAAATGAGAAAATATTCCCTTTTTTATTGAAATCATATGCATTTGTGCTGAACTTCCCTTTTAAATGCAATGCCGTATGTCTCTCTAATATCGCTGCAGCCTGCATCATGTTATATAGTAAATACTGACCACCCTATCAGCGTGCTGATTTCATTTGGGTTTAAAGGGAAAAGGTGGTCACCCAAGAGGAAATATGCAGATATATTTAAATGTCAATCTATAGACATAGGAACGAGGAGGCTTAAAGCAATTAGGGTTGGTATTATCTACACAATAAATAGTCGGTCTTCAGAGACGTAATGAATAGACTCTACATAACAAGATGCTTCCATCCCTGCACTTAAGAGGCTCCATTTCCATCCACACTGAGCCATTAATTATTACACCGTAGGGCTGCAGCAGGGTGAAATTTACTGCTGCTTACTCAGGATTTGCTCTCCTGCACTAACTCTGATTTATTTAAAGATTCATTGCTCTACTCATGGCCACATTCCCCAGACTAGGGGACAAACAGTAACAGAAAAATAATGGATTATATCAGGGACCAAATCTATAAAATGATCACTCTAATAAAATGTATCCAATGAATACTGAGTACAGAATCTATACCACCAACTGTTATTAGTATGCAATTCGTTATTGGTTTAATTCATTGTGTTCAGAAACATAGTAACAACTTACCTTCTACCAAGCTCGGGTCATATATACTGATCGTGTGCACCTACCTACCAACTTTGGGTGGGAGGAGCGTAATATAGCGGGGCATGCTGGAGGCCCGTCCAACCCTGGCAATACTCTGGATTAATCAGCCATGCTCCATATACCACCAAGACATGCCTCACAATGCCATGTCAATGCCAGGCTTTTAAACGGACTGTCCCATAGAAACCAATACAGAGAACATTTTGACATTAAAGAAAATAAACACTGAAACGTTACCATGAATTCTGTGATTGCTAAATATCTGTATTCTCTATCTCTGAAATCAACAGCATTGCGTTGAAATCATCTCCTGCTTGTACATCATGCCAGAAACCTGAAAATTAGGGACGTTTCTCCCCAACGCTGCTGATTCAATGGGGACAGTAACAGATATCAGCTAGTTAGGGATTATAGAATCCGTTCTGTCTCATATACATTTTAGCTTTAGTTCTCCTTTAAGTTCAGATTCTCCTCATAAATGGAACTTTAAAAATGCTTATAGGCCCCTGCGAAGCAAACTGAACGTTCGTATGGCCATTTTCAGTCTTTTTAATGGTTGTTTGCAACATTCATTTTATGGGACTGGTGCCAAATGACCATTTGGCATCTCAAAAAGCACTACCAGCAGCAAAGGATCTTGGGAAGAAAAGGAGGAAACATTTCAAATCCAACGATATATTTTCTCTTCTATAAATGCTTTGGTAGCTTTGGAAAATTAAAGTTTGGGAACACATGTTTACAGTCTGAAATGGCCAAAATGACTAACAAAATTAATCACCATTTCATCTCCTTACACACGTTTTGTGAAGGGGGAAAGTTCTGACTGTAATTATAGTAAAACATTTATTTATGTTTAAAGACTTGTTTTAACGTGAGTCTAGGGGCCATATTTATAAACGCGGTATCGCTATCCTTATCGATAATGTCCGACTGCGGCCATAAATGTACATTAGTTAACGAACGTTTGGCCGTAGTAAACCATATGGATGGTAAATCTATGATTGCTTATCGTAGATTTATGATCATTATCGGTAATTTCCGATCGTTATCGATAATTAACGATATCGATCTTAATTAACGATCGATTTAGCGACTGGTAAACCGATTGCTAAAGGCGCGGTATGCCGGTATTACACGCGGTATGCGTGTAATAAACACGCTAGTGTGGCCTAGCCTTAAAAGTTGGTTTTCTATAGGAGGCTTCTTCCTGAAACCCAACCATCACTTACCTGTGTTAGCGTGACCACTGCCATGAAAATGGGCGGAGGACACGGGCGTGTTGGTAGAAGTACCAGCGTCTTTCCATCTCACCGGGCAAAATCTCATAAGCCACATAACGTACAAATCTCTTGTAAATGCACAGCCCGGCCTGGTCAAGCAGTACATCCCGGGGGAGAGCTCGTTGGCCACTGCCGATGGCCCTTCGAAAACTGCTCGACCTTTTACTACTGATCTGTAGGAGAGGATAAAACAAGTGTTGAAAAGTTCATTAAAGGGGAAGTTTTACTTAAAAAATGATCTGCTCCAGTTCATGTGGCCGCTGATGGGATTATTGAAGATTTCCCACCAGGACTGATCAAATGGACTGCCTTAGACGAGTGCAATATAAATACATGCAAGCTGGGGTGTGTGATTGTAGAATTTGTGGTCTACGGTAATGGCCGTTTCCTGTTTCTATGTTATAGTTTTAATTTGAATGGTAAAAGACATCACACACTACACTAGGACCCTGCCAGCAGCCTGGTGAATGGTTTATTTGCAGCTCCAGTGTATAGCGCTGATTCCCCTTTAGCTGAGACATTTAATTACATTAAACATTTCTGCACAATGAGCTCATTTGACCCGATACACAGAGAACAACATGTAGTTAATTCTTACAATGATATATTGCATTTAGCGAGGCCTAGGAGTGTTATCTATTACATTGGCATGTAGGGCATTAAATGTCACCTCTGAGATCTACCACCTGTATAACACTTGGTGTATGGCCTTGTTCTTTTATTTAACACACAAGAGCCATGACTATTCTACAAATCATATCCTTACGGTGCATAGTTATGTCATCTGTTTATAATGGTGCTTAACTATGTCATCAGTTATAATTGGTGTTTAGCTATGTCATCAGTTATAATTGTGCTTAGCTATGTCATCAGTTATCAGTGTTAGCTATGTCATCATTTATAATTGGTGCTTAACTATGTCATCAGTTATAATTGGTGTTTAGCTATGTCATCAGTTATAATTGGTGCTTAGCTAGTCATCAGTTATAATTGGTGCGTAACAATGTCATCATTATATTGGTGCTTAGCTATGTCATCAGTTATAATTGGTTCTTAGCTATGTCATCAGTTTATTGGTGCTTAACTATGTCATCATTTATAATTGGTCCTTAGCTATGTCATCATGATAATTGGTGCTTAGCTATGTCATCATTATAATTGGTGCTTAACTAGTCATCAGTTATAATTGGGCTTAACTATGTCATCATTTATAATTGTGCTTACTAGTCATCAGTTATAATTGGTCTTAACTATGTCTTAGTTAGAATTGGTGCTTAACTATGTCATTAGTTAGAATTGGTGCTTACTATGTCATTAGTTAGAATTGGGTGCTTAGCTAGGTCATCTGTTATAATTGTTTGCTTATCTATGTCATCTGTTATAATTGGTGCTTATCTATGTCAGCTGTTATAATTGGTGCTTAGCTATGTCATCAGTTATAATTGGTGCTTAACTATGTCATCATGTTATAATGGTGCTTAGCTATATCATTTGTTATAATTGGTGCTTATCTACGTCATATTTGTTATAATTGGTGATTATGAGCATAGAAGAGGTAATTTATGAGTTCTATGACTTGCATACCAACACTGTAGAACAATAGAGGTATATTTAAATCTATAAACAACACTATTCAAATCAATATACATCAATTAATTTCAAACATAAAAATATCAATATACTAAATAATAATCATCATCAAACCAAATCTCCCAATAATCACTTAATCACTCCCCCTCTACAATCCATTCAACCCTTCCTCCCTCCCTACCTCCCCCTACATCCCCTCACTCTATAATCCCTAATCAACACCACCTCAAACACATTCCCATCCTTCCCTAACCCCTCTCCTCCTTCCCCCACCTCTCTTCCCCCATTCCATTCCCCTCTTCCTTCCTCCCCCGTCCCTCCTCCCCCCCCACCCACGGCCTTTTTCTCACACCATTCTACACCTCCCCATTCCCGCTCCTTCTCCTCCTACCCTCCTCCCTCCCTCCCCCTTCCCTCCCTCCCTCCTCTCCCCCGTCTCCGCCTCCTACACCCCCTCCCCCCCTCCTATCTCTCCCTCCCCTCCCCACTCCCCCTTCCCCCCCCCTTCTCTCCTCCACCTTCCCCACCCCGTCCTCACCCACTCATTTCCCCTCCTCTCCCCTCCCCTTCCCCCCATCCCCTCTTCACCCTCTCCCTCTCCCCTGCTCCCCCTCCTCTCCTCTCCCTCCTCCCCCTCCTCCTCCCCCCTCCCCCCCTCCTTCCTCACATCCTCCCTCCCTCCCTCCCCCCTGCCCCCTCTCCTCGCCCCAGTAGAGTTTAATAAAGGATGAGTGTACTGTAATATATAATAAAGCTGCGGTACGTCTGTATCAATAAGGGGATTTGTACAGTCTAATTGAGTGTTACAAGTAGGTTTTATAACGGATTGGAGTGTATCTGAATTATAATTAAAGGGGAATTGAGGTGAGTGTACAGTAGAGTTTAATAAAGGATGAGTGTACAGTAATATATAATAAAAGGGTGAGTGTACAGTAGAGTTTAATAAAGGATGAGTGTACAGTAGAGTTTAATAAAGGATGAGTGCACAGTAATATATAATAAAAGGGTGAGTGTACAGTAGTGTATAAGAAAGATGAGTGTACAGTAGAGTTTAATAAAGGATGAGTGTACTGTAATATATATATATTACATTACACTCATCCTTATTAACTCTACTGCACTCCCCTTTTATTATATATAACAGTACACTCATCCTTATTAAACTCTACTGTACACATCCTTTATTATACATTACAGTACACTCCTCCTTTATTAACTCTACTGTACACTCACACCCTTTATTATAACACTACTGTACACTCATCCTTTATTAAACTCTACTGTACACTCACCTTTTATTATATATTACAGTACACTCATCCTTTATTAAACTCTACTGTACACTCTCTTTTATAACACTGTACACTCACCCTTTTATTATATATACTGTGCACTCATCCTTTATTAACTCTACTGTACACTCATCCTTTATTAAACTCTACTGTACACTCACCCTTTTATTATATATTACTGTACAACTCATCCTTATTAAATCTACGTACACCTCACCCTTTTATTATTATTCATACACTCATCCTTTATTAAACTCTACTGTACACTCACCTTATTATACACTACTGTACCACTCATCCTTTATTATACATTACAGTACACTCCTCCTTTATTAAACTCTACTGTACACTCACCCTTTATTATACACTACTGTACACTCATCCTTTATTATACATTCAGTACACTCATCCTTTATTATACATTACAGTACACTCATCCTTTTATTATATATTACAGTACACTCATCCTTTATTAAACTCTACTGTACACTCACCCTTTATTATATATTACAGTACACTCATCCTTTATTAAACTCTACTGTACACTCATCCTTTTATTATACATTACAGTACACTCCTCCTTTATTAAACTCTACTGTACACTCACCCTTTATTATACACTACTGTACACTCATCCTTTATTAAACTCTACTGTACACTCATCCTTTTATATTATTACAGTACACTCATCCTTATTAAACTCTACTACACTCATCTTTTATACATACGGTACACTCACCCTTTATATCTATTACTGTACACTCATCCTTTATTAACACTCTCGTACACTCATCCTTATTAAACCTCTACTGTACACTCATCCTTTATTTAAACTCTACTGTACACTCATCCTTTATTAACTCTACTGTACACTCACCCTCTTTATTATACACTACTGTACACTCATCTTCTTATAACTACTGTACACTCACCCTTTTATTATATATTACAGTACACTCATCCTTTATTAAACTCTACTGTACACTCATCCTTTATTAAACTCTACTGTACACTCATCCTTTTATTATATATTACAGTACACTCATCCTTTATTAAACTCTACTGTACACTCATCCTTTTATTATATATTACAGTACACTCATCCTTTATTAAACTCTACTGTACACTCATCCTTTTATTATATATTACAGTACACTCATCCTTTATTAAACTCTACTGTACACTCATCCTTTTATTATATATTACAGTACACTCATCCTTTATTAAACTCTACTGTACACTCACCCTTTTATTATATATTACTGTACACTCATCCTTTATTATACACTACTGTACACTCATCCTTTATAATATATTACAGTACACTCATCCTTATATTATTCACTACTGTACACCATATTCTTTATTATATTTACTGTATATTCACCCTTTATGATATATACAGTACAAACATATTTTATTATACACTAGTGTACACTCATCCTTTATTATAGACTACTGTACAAACATATTTTTATTTATTCTACTGATGTACACTCTGCTTTATTATACACTACTGTACACTTATGCTTATTATACAATACTGTGCACTTTCCTTATTGTATACTCATCCCTTTATTATACACTACTGTATACTCATCCTTTATTATACATTACTGTACACTTATCCTTTATTACACTACTGTACCTCATCTCTTAATCTCTTAATGTATGAACAATCCCCAGCTTTATTTTTGAACCTGATGTGTTGCACTGTTAATGAAAAAAGTGCATAAAAGCCCCTACTATTAATTATATGGATATAAGAACATCCTTATATTCCCAGTATAGTATAGGGTATACTTTCTATACTAAACAAGTTTATGTGTGCACTGTATGTTTTTTTGCATACTCACTGGCGCCCTCTGGTGGTTGTGCAGCAGTGGTTATGCAATGTTCGTATAATTGGTGTTCATGGGTTTTATTATTTATTTTTTAATGGCACTGGTTACGACCTGTGGCATCGGTGATAATATTGTAAAATATACTACACTGTCACCTAGTTAATTAAATCCACTTTTCTTCTCCATTATACAAGTGCGTATTGAGTATTGTTTAGCCGTGTTATAAAATATCACAATATGCTGGTGAATTCTGTTAAAGGTCCTCTATACTGAAAAAAAACCCTATAATTCTTGCGTGTGTGCACAATGTTTTGGGGTGTGCCCCCTTCCTCAGATGCAACTGAGGAAGGGGGCACACCCGAAACGTTGTGCACGCACGCAAGCATGACACAAATAAATTGAGGTATACAGTCTATACAAGTGGCGTTTTTCGACAATCAAAATATCATCATATGGTAACTAGTGTTGGTGGTTAGCAGCAACAGGAAAATGGCACCTTAAGACAAAAATAATAAAGGAGTGCGGGGAACATTAAAATTACACAAAAACTTCAGGGAGATTCAATAAAGTTCTTATAATTTAAAATGGTGCTAATTTTGCCCCAACCAATCAGATCTTATTTAACATTTGAAAGCTAACATCTGATTGGTTGGGGCAAAATTAGCACTATTTTAAATGATAAACTTTTATTGAATAACCATGTTTAATTCTTCCCCATCACCACTGTGCTGTTTTGTTGTTGTTTATCTTCTCCCTATTTATTTAGATATCCAGTGTGAAGCATATTACATTTTAGCTGTCAATCAAGGGCCCTATTGTCATAAACTCTTCTGCCTTGTGCAGTTCTGCTGTAACTGGATGGTGTCAGTTGGTATATGTGAATATGGGAAATTGTCTCCTTCCATTGCTGCATCATAGTGATTACGGAGCATGCTTGACTTTGAGAAAGCCATGTCAATGGTAGATGGAATCAGTTAAGAATGGGAGGGAGGATACTGAGCATGCAGCAGTACACACACCTTAGAATTAGTACAGTACTACATAAGGGACCCATACATGCACCAATCCCGGTCGTACAATATTGGCATATTTTGATTTTTACAACAAAATTGGACAAATTTCGCCTCAATTGGACATATTGGATATTATTTATCTGACCAATACCGATTGTATCATTGTATTGGTGTGTGTATGGACCCCTTTACATGCATCTATCATAGATTAAGATAAGGCAAAGTGAATTGTCATTTTTCCCCATATAGTACGCGGTAAATACATTTTCTAATACTTTATCAGGTTATTCAATAAAAGTTCTTATCGTTTAAAATGGTCTAATTTTGCCCCAACCAATCAGATGTTAGCTTTCAAATCTTAAATAAGATCTGATTGGTTGGGGCAAAATTAGCCCCATTTTTAACGATAAGAACTTTTATTGGATCTCCCTGTATTAATGTTATTAGATCATTTAACACGGGTGATTTATTAAGTGATTATAACTGGTGACCACACTAAGCACCAATTATGCCATATATTTACTGATTTTCAAAGTCACCATTGTTTTGTAAGTTAACTGTACTCTGATAGTGAAAATAGTGCTAGCTGTACATGGGGTGTGTATCGTAATCAGGGTGGCCAGGCTTCCTATTTGGGCAGGATTGTCCCGACTGCAGAAACAAAATCCTGTGTCCCCAGTCAGGGCTGAAATCCCACCCAAGCTACGGACCCTTTCCTCAAAATGCTCACTCCTTGCCCCAGAACACACCACCTCTCCATCCCTGTTCCACCCAACTCTCTGCCCTGTCATGCCCACTCAGCTTAGGGGACGGGTAAAAACTGGCAAACCTGACTTAACTGTGGACTGTCTCGTATCTAACAGTGTATCCCTATGGCCGCTCACTGGTAGGTTGTTCCACTGTTTGGGAACCTGTTAAGACCATGTGGATCCATAGTACGGCAGGTGTACTGGCAGCAGGTGTACTGGCAGGTGTACTGGCAGGGGTACTGGCAGCAGGTGTACTGGCAGGTGTACTGGCACAGGTGTACTGGCAGCAGGTGTACTGGCAGGTGTACTGGCGGCAGGTGTACTGGCGGCAGGTGTACTGGCGGCAGGTGTACTGGGGCAGGTGTACTGCGCAGCAGGTGTACTGGCAGCAGGTGTACTGGCAGCAGGTGTACTGGCAGTGTACAGTGATATTGGTTTACTAAGCCAACATAACCACAAAGCATCACTCTGCTTACCTTGACTGCAAACACCACTGGTGTAATCAAATGCAAATAGGCAAAACAATTTAACAAGACCCGTTTACGTTACATATTATAGTATATATATATATATATATATAATGTACACTTCTACAGTGTACGACCTTACGACATGTATGTATGTATGTTGTATATGTTTATTTATATAGCGCTACATGGGGACGCAGCGCTGACAGTAATAAAATACAATAAAGTCATACAAGGGGGATAAATACATAGATAGTTCAGTACATAAATTATAAATTATATAATAGAAGTGCTAGGGCTTTGCCACTAGAGGTAATGTGGTCCCTGCCCCGTAAGCTTACAATCTAGTCAGGTGGGTAACACACAGATACATGGAATGGGGTGCTGGAGTGAGATGTATGCAGTGGAGTGAGAACAACATTAAAGGAGAAACAAAGGCTGGAAACGTATTTTCATCCATTGAATATATTGATCGTGCACAGCCGCCTGTTCGATAGCAAGCATTCAATAGTCTGTTATTCAGAAAGGGAATCGATCTGTTGGAAAATTTCATCTGCATATCTTGTGCCTATACAAGCTAAGGGTGCAGAGGGTGTAGTTTGATCAGAACGTCACAATTGCCATGTATGGCCAGTTTACAATTTCCAGCCCCTCCCCTCAAATCATTCTGACACGAATTGTACAGCAACAGAGGCGGGACTGGATCTGTTATTATGGCCTGCCGTGATGTCAGGAAGTCTCTGTACTGGAAGAATTTTCGGACTTAGACAGGCTGTCTCGCAGAGACCGGATGGAAAATAAAGACAAGGGATAAACTGTTTGATTCAGCTACACGTGGGCAATGCACAGAGAAAAAAGTAGAATTCAGCCTTTACGTCTCCTTTAACGTTGTCAGACAGTTGAAATGGTGGATAAATATTCTACAGCTCCATCTTCATTTGTTTTAATTGCATAATGATAATACTGTAATAAATTGCCAGCTACTAAATAGTAAGATAAATGATAAACTGTTAGTACTTCCCCTTGGTTAATAATCCCTTAGCAGGGAGCTGTACCCCGCTACCTAATATGTCATCTGTGTTCCTTTCTTTGTCTGTCATACAGCATAAACGGCAGTCACTTGTATCCTCCATTCACCGCGGCTCTAACCTCGTTCCGCCTTTTGCTCGCATTGATCCCACAGCCCGAAGGCTGTTGTCATAGTACCCAGTGGAAATTGGATGGCGAATAACTCAAAGGCCTTTTCTAGTCCTAATTCTCCATCGCCGACGGCAACGCCTCCCTGTTGAACTGAAACAGCCGCAGCGTTTGCAGAGAATCACGTCTTTCGGCTGTTTATTAATTGTTTTCTTTCCCTAGCTCCCAGATTATATTTGTATAATAAGAACAGTCGGTCACGGGATTATTTGTTAATAGGAGTCAGGGCGCCAATGCACAGAGATCTTGTCCAGAAATACATTACTACATTTAATTACATTAAACACTCTAAGTCAGGGTGTCAAACTCAATCACATAAGGGCCAAAATCAAAAAGACGGACAAAGTGGTGGGCCGAATGGTTTTGACTGGACCTGTGCCTATGGCGTAATCATGTGCTAACTTGGAACACCCAATAAAAGTTCTTATTGTTATAAATGGTGCTAATTTTGCCACAACCAATCAGATCTTATTTAACATTTGAAAGCTAACATCTGATTGGCTGGGGCAAAATTAGCACCATTTTTAACGATGAGAACTTTTATTGAATCTCCCTGTGTGTGTGTATACTAATCTTTAAAATATGACAGACAGACATTATTTTCTTCATGTGGCTGCAGCCTAAAAACCATTTAGTTTTGGGAAATGTAACAAAGACCATTGGCCTTGTATCTATTTCCTCTTGTTTCGGGGATCTCCTGTCTCTAATGGTAATGATTGATTGGACTGTGGTGTTACTAACCTGACTTGTGATGGGTGGTCTGGCAGGTTGGAACAGTTGGGGTTTAACACCCTCCTGCAGCTGATGATTGGGTTCCCTTGGAAATGGTCCATGGGATACTGAGGATCAGTTTCCTGACTGGCAGGGGTACTGGCAGGTGAGTTACAGGTGGTTCTTCATCGTCTGACATTGTGGAATGTCCTGAGACTGTTATTGTAATGATGTGATTGCAACTACTTAAAGGAAAAGTGAAATTAAAAAAACTAGGTCACTATTTCCATCAACTGGTAAAAACTCCATGTAGCCTGTAAATCTTCCTTAAAGGGAAAGTTCACCCTGCAGATGAAAAATCACCCCCCAACCCAAAACTGCAATAGTTATAGGGGCTTATTCTATGCAGATTAGCAGATAAGGGCTCCTTAGTATTTCTCATTTGAGGGGTGAACTTGCCCTTTAATTTTCTTACAAACTCTTCATTAAAAAGTTTAATTCTCTAATAGATACAATATCTAGTTTTACCACTATATGCCTTACCAGGTATGAACTTACAATAATCATTTTAAAAAACCCATAGCACTGGGGCAAAGGTGCCAAGAAACGTTACTATTAACCACACGACCTGCTCGGTGTTGTACGGTAATATGAGGAACAGCAGCGCAGCGCCCAACATTGTTTCTTTTTTTCTCCCAGGATCCCTTGCAGTATCAGTCACAGATATGAGAGCCCCATTGGTCGGAGGGTCGGGCGGGGTCTATGCCTTGGCTCCGCCCACCTTGCAAATGTTGTTATGGTAAGTAGTATGTATAAATTAGTACAGGAACTATGGAATATGGAGTTTTCAGTTTGAGGGACGGTTTTTAAATTGCCGTGTACAGGCCCATGTCTCGTAATGTCTTTTGGTCCGGGATTATTTCCAGGGCAGTGCAGTGACCCTAAACCAGTAATGTTGAACCTTGGCATTCCAGATGTTTGGAAAACTCCCAGCATGCCTTGGGTCAGAATACATCCAATTCCAGTACACACAAGTGACATTATTAAACTGATGGGATTACTATATGTTTGGTATTCACTGATGTGAATTTACACGTGTGCATGCACTTTCCTGTACTTGCTGGGAATTGGAATCAGGGCAATTCAAGTTCTTTCAGAGATGTAAAAAAGTTCTAATCGTTAAAAATGGTGATAATTTTGCCCCAACCAATCTGAGTTAGCTTTCAAATGTTAAATAAGATCTGATTGGTTGGGGCAAAATTAGCACCATTTTTAAAGATAAGAACTTTTATTGAATCTCCCTGTTTGTGTTTATCCAGAAGACTCTTTTACGAACAGTAAGAACAGTACAAGGCGGTGCTAGTGACATGGACCAGCACAGCTTATGTGCTTTTGGGTTGAACGTACCTTATAGCTATATATATAAAACATGGCATTGGCATCTAATCACATTCACTGACATACTCCCAAAATCTTCTTTCTGCAGAACTGGGCTGGCATGCGGTGCCCATACAAGGTCCTTCGAATGATTCTGGCTTTGGTCTGCAGTAAGTATTTGCACATCCCCTAGCAGAGTATTACATCTAACACCATGCCATTACAATGAACACAACACCTATGCTATAGGGTCAAGAGTTAAATTACAAATAAATTAAAATACAAATATATCTGTTGTATTCAATTAGTATCAACTGGACTTGAAATGTAGTTCTTGAAGACGTTTCGCTAGTCATCCGACTGGCTTTCTCAAGTCATTCTGAATTGAGAAAGCCAGTCGGATGACTAGCGAAACGTCTTCAAAACTACATTTCAAGTCCAGTTGATCTAATTGATACAACAGATATACCATGACCTGGATGAATGAGAACCTCACAAGCATAAAATACAAATAAATTAGTAACTAAAGACATTTTGTAATATGTGATCCACAACACAGAACACTATAGCTGGGTACACACATTAGCAATATAGGGCGATCCCGTCGGTACCAACAGATTGGCTTACCCGCTAATGTGTGTACAGCCGAACAACACCGTTTCCAATGCTGACGAACGTTTTCCTCGCCTGGAGTATGGCATATAATTTATATAGGAGAACGTAACTGTGTGTACCTCCACCATCAAGATGACAGACAGAATCTTGTGACTCTTGACAGATTGGTACAGTGTGTAACCTTAATGGGTACACTCAGCAGATATTTTCAGCCAACCAACCAATCATGGCACTATCGGTTGGTTGGCAACCTGCTGGTGTTGGGCGGCCTGGCGCGACTAAGCTCTATCGCCTGTTCCTCTGAATTGGGCGAACAGGTGATCGTTGGTAAATCACAGCCGATTGTGCATTCCCTATGGGGACCGTACAAACGTTCGCGTGCACGGTTCGGCTGCGGCCACTGTGGCCCAGCCTTACAGGGAGATATTAATTTTATTTACTTGACCCGAGTGAGTACTTAACGCTTACTTACCTCACTGAACTTGGGGGCCTTCCTGGGGGGTGCTCCATAAAAAAAGCCCATTCCTTGGCACTGCAGTGTTTGGAAACTACAACTCCGGCTACTAAAGCATGATGGGAGTTGTAGTTTCCAAAACATCTGGAGTGCCAAGAAAGGAGCCTTTTTTATGGACAGCAGAGTTCCCATACAGTATTAAAAGCAGTAGTGGTCATAATTTCAACCCTCCGCTTATACTCGGTCAATCATGTTTATTACTTTTTAAGTAAGTAAAAATGGGTACCCAGCTTATCCTCAGGTCGGCTATACTCGAGTATTACGGTAAGTAGGTGCTGTGAAAGACACAAGACTTCATCCTTCACAGTAGGCCCCCAACCATTAATGTATTTAACAGTCCACCCGTCTCATTGTACAATATCTGCGATTGTACCACAACTGTGTATATATGGCCCTGCCTAGGCAGGGGATTTTCTGTTATGGCTGGCGACACTAGTTGATAGATTCAATGTTCAATCTTCGAATCTCTCTAAAGTCAATTGATTTTCATGTGGCTTTACCTTATGGCCAGCTTAAGTAAAACAGCATGTCCACCCTTAAAACACTTGTCAGGTATCTGCCTCAACTCAGTTTATTAGCATTTGTAACCAGGTATTTAACAAGTTCTAATCCTTTCTGGCAAAGGCATGTCTGCTCAGTGTGCTCTGACATGTGCAGAGATGATAGCAGGTGAAACACGTGGACAATAATTGGTTGTGATGTCAGCAGTCTTGATTGACTGCATGGAGGGAGGGGCCAGCTTACTTTGCCAAATGGAGAATAATATCCTTAAATATCTGGTTATTATACAGGTAATAAAGTGCAAAATATCCAGTTGGGGCAGGTAACTGACAAGGGACCAGTTTTTTGTTTTAGGGGTGAACATGCCCTGAAGACTGCTGTCGTTCTTTGAAATTCCACTCTACATTCTCAGCTTGCTGTTGTCCTCTCATGGAAGCTTCAAGCCTTCCATCTTGTTTTTCTATAAAAAACTAATCTCTTATTCCTTTTGCAGTGAGCTCAAGGTGGGTCGAGCAGTCTGGCTTCGCTTCTCCCCTCCATTCTTCATGGCCCCCAACCCAGTTTTATGCTCACTAGCAGGTGCTGCTGTAGGTGTCACATGGGGTTACCATTTTACGCAGCTATGAAGAAATCTCCAGGACCAATGTGGTTGGTGGGTCATTCTACTGTGTTATGCTACCTTCCTTGCCTTTGCAATCTTCTGGAATGTCTTTGCCTATGACCTTCTGGGAGTGCAGATTCCTCACCCGCCATGACCTTTGATGGTATAAACGTTCCACACTTGAAGATTCTTAAGGTGGAAGACTGGTTACCTTCTTCTCTTCACCCAAGGAGCCAGCAAACTATGGCTCCAACACCCCATGGACCTTCGGGTCACATCGGATTATATGGGATCCAAATGCTGGAGGTGGGGACAGACAATTTAACAAGGCAAAGTGATGTGATACTGTTTGCTATATGTATGTACCTATGTGGCCAGGTGCTTGTATGAGCTGATACAGCTAAAAATTTCTAAGTATCTGTATGCTGGTATGTTGACAACTTGGGTTATCGGCAGGAGATATGGCGTATAAAGGAGAACTAGTCTAATAATAAATTAAGCTTAGGTGATAGCCCATCAGGACCCAAACCCTTATCATTTTGACTTTGGCAAGTTAACTAATTATTTCTCTAATGGTGTGTGATGCTCCTCTACTTCTTCCTAAGCTTCTCTCTGCTGCTGAAACACCTTTGAGTAGCCACAACTATATTTGGTACCAGTCCTTTAGAGTGAAAATGTCAGAAGGGCAGTTCCCTCTCGTAAAAACGACTTTATTGAAGAAACATATGTAGATAACAAGAAACGTCTGAGTGTTTCTCCACAAAACACATCAATGAGTACCCTGATGTTGTCTACATGTTTCTTTAATAAAAAATAATTTTAACGAGAGGGAACTGCCCCTCCGACATATTTCATTTATTGGTGTGTATGGAATCTTCAGTTGGTGATGCAAAGTCATATGAGTTTATATCTGCGGTTGGGTTTACTTCACAGGCATACTGCTTCACTTATTTCTAATCCTCCTCCACAAACCACTGGCTTGGGCATGCTCACTGCTTCATCACGGGAGAGAGAGGATCTGTCCAATGAGCTACTTTGTAGCTCATTGGAAAGAAAGTGTATCCTTGTTTATCTGATTTCTGGCAAGTAAAGACGTTTTAAGCCTGAACTCCTTTATGTTTAGTTTAGACTTCAGTTCTATCTCTTTCTTAATAATTCACAAACAGTGGCTTAATTCAATACCAAGGTAGTATTGGAAAACCAAATACATAATAATGTGAATTGCCCCTGTAGAAACATGTTACATGGGTACGCAGTGGCAGATTAAAAGAATTTTACCTTCAAAATGGGTAGTAAACCATGGTAAAATTTCCAGAATTCATCAACAAGGCAATTCTCATGCTAAAGTCATGCTAACACATTTATGGAAATGTTTGCGCTGTGGCCCTGTGCAATCTTCCCCCAAAAAGTGTGAAGGTAATTTGGAGTCATTTCAGATTCATACCATCAGTTACTTAACTAACCGACTTTCCTTTTCTACTGTAACTTCACGTATTCTGACCCAGTCCATTGCCGTAACCTTTATATGATAACTCTTCTATATAATTTTATAAACCCTCGCTGCTTTACATTCATTGCTGCTTTGGGGGAATCCGGAAGCCATCAGAGATTTCACATCGTTACAAAAAATAATCTTGATTACCAACTCTTGAAATGATTTTAATTATAGGTTTATTCCCATACAACTAGAAATAGATTGAATAAGTACGTCCCCCCCCACAGGAATATTAACAATACAATTCCATAATAATCAGATTGATTAGCTGGGGCTCCATCTAATGGCAAAGACTGAAATACTCACCCTGTAGTTGAACATCCACAACCGAGACATTGGATAGGCTAAATAGCCCATACTGGTATGATGGTTGGAGCTCAACACTCCAGCAGAGTGGTTAATTCCAATCAAATGGCCCGTAGAACCAGTAGCCCAAGTGTAGTGCAGTTTCCAGTGACAACATATTAAGAAACCAAGATATACCAAACACAGCTTAAGTGGCAAGGCTCAATAGCTACTGTTATCTAAGATACTTCTAAAGATTTATATCCTCAGAGGTGACCCAGACCTAATATTGTCACTTCTGTGGCTTCCTCTACTACGTGGCATTTTGAACCAGTCTAGTCTATGTACTAACCTACGTGAGAAGGGGCCATGTAAATAAACATTATATGGCTGACCGGTTCTTTGGTCATGTGACTCACACGGCTACGGATCAGACTATAAATTACTAAAGACTTCATTCACCAGCTCAAGAAAATGATAGTATTTGGGATCTCCTGTGGAAACCCAACTTCTGATACTCTATTGCACTAGACAAAGTGAACATAATGTAATTGATATCTCAGGCCCGTTGTCAAGGTAGTGAATGTTTATTATATACCGACGTATTTATAAAAAACCGGGTATATTGTACAGCACTGTACAGTTGGAAATAAAACAAAATGGCTTCCCTTAGGCCTTCAATTTATCTCCAACTTCAACACCGTACCCAACTGCGGGATGCCAGTTCTTTCTATAATCGTCTGTAACTAGACCACCAGCAGTCCTTTTTAGAAAGACATTGTACCAGGATGTTTGTACATTAAGGACAAACCATAAATTAAAGTTTTATAGAAAAAAAAACTTGTGCCAAAAAGCAAATATTCAATAACTACTATATTCAAAAGTGATTTATAAATATGGAATGGTTTTAATTAAATCAAACAAGGAATGGAGACTTTTGGGTAATTTCCATGATAAAAAGGCTACCATGGTTACATTAAAATTACCCCACAAGTCTCTGTTCCTTATTTCATATTTGAGAGGGAAGTTCTATAGCCTTAAACCCTCCCTATCCTACTTGATTCTTATTTACAATCACATATTGTGCATCGAATATTTTATACAAGACAACACAAAAATGAAAAATAAATACACATTTTAAAAAATAGAAAACGACCATTAATATTTACATTTCCAGAAAGATAATCAGAATCAAAACTCAAGATTTCCCAGTTCTTTAAAGGGCAGGTCCACTCCCAAAAACATTTTGTATCCAACCACACCACCCCCCCAAAACCTAGAAATGGTTATATCCTCCCCTCCTCTGTGCACCGCAAAAACTCCACTTTCACGCAGGCTCACCGAGAATACGTTGCAGTCTTGGTCGTGTCACCCGGCCAAGGCCATGACAGCAGCTTCTACCAAGGAGGGGAAGTAAGGACATCTTACAGGGTACTCACTATAATTATAACCGTTTCTAGGTTTTGGGGGTGGGGTTTCTGGCAGGATACAAAATGCTATTTTAGGGTGAACATGCCTTCAAACCCTCTTACTTTTACCCCAGTGAATAACCAGAGTATATATATATATAATAAAAAAAAATCTTTGAAAAACAAACCCGACAAGCTAAGAATCTTGTGTAATGATTGAGACAGGCAGGATTTTATATTGTGACCTGGCGTTAGGTGTTGACACAATGGTTATTTTTCTAAACTGTTTAACCTGTTGGCAGATGTGGGGGTGGGTTGGGAATTATTGCTTATTAAAGGATGTTTAATAAAATCAACCAGCTGTTCTGTATAAAATCTTGGCTGATTTGGTTTCCTTTACTATCTTTCCTGAATTAAGTAACAGAACACGGGCAGACATATGCAGGGAGTTCACTAAAGTTCTTATCGTTAAAAACAGTGCTAGTTTTGCCCAACCAATCAGATGTTAGCATTCAAATGTTAACATCCGAGGCAAAATTAACGATAAGAACTTTTATTAAATAACCCTGCTTATCGTGAAAGGTGGGATAGTTTTACCCTAACCAACAGATCTTATTTAACATATGAAGCTAACATCTGATTGGCTGGGGCGAAATTAGCACCATTTTTAACGATAAGAACTTTTATTGAATCTCCCTGTAGTTTCTAACTTATATTCATAACATCTATTTGATTGCCAATCTTTGTTTTTAAAAATTTTTATTTATGAATTTATGAAGAATGTTTTCTAATTTGTAAGGTTTACATGTGGCCCATCTCAGAGAAAAATATATCTGTACAAATACACCCAATAAACCTAAATGCACCATGTGTTTAAGGCTACTATGCTCGGCTGGGACAAATGACTGTCGTTCGCGGTAATAGTTACTGCAATCTATCGTATGGTCCCATAGAAACCGCACAATCATCCGTAATTTACCAGCATGTCTGTTCATTTGATCCGGACTAACAGGCAACTGACATTAGTTGCGGCACAAACCACTGCAGATTTTTCGCCAAGATCGTTTTTTCACTGGTCTGTTTTTTTTTTTTCCTGGCCTTCTTTCCGTTTCCACATTTTCAGTGGGATTCAAAATATCTGGACGTCTTCCGAGCGACCTCGAAGGTCCATAGACACCGTTCAACTGGTGTGGTGTCCACTTTTCAGAAGAGGCTACAAGACACAAGATATTTTAATCACGTATTCACCGTTAGCCTTCCTGTCTCCACATGGTATCCAATTTACAGCTCTTTAATGTATATAAAGAGGATATAGGATAAAACTTAGCATTTCATTAATACGGTATAGTTCTATAATCTATATACGTGTTAACCCAAATTGTTCCAAGAAGGGGTTAGTGTAGGATAATTTAGCCCATGGGAATCTACCATAATCCACACCATCTGAATTTATTCCCAACCTTCCCTACAAGTTTTAGATCCCCCATTAACCTTCGCTCAGCACAGTTCTTTCTTCTGTAACTTTCCAAGAAAACCAAGTAATGCTTCAAGGTGTATTGCACGGGTTTCAAACCAGGGACACTTTCCACTGCTTCGTCGGCCATAAATGCGACCAGTTCGGGAGCCCCGCAGCCAGAACAGCTGAAAGGATTTAAAACATAATGAGAGTAAGTTACATTTGGATCCTATATAGCAACTGCATAAACTACAAATGCAAACCCAGACCTTTTTACTAAGCCATTCCTTGGGAGGGTGCAGGGAACTCATATGAACAGAGACTCCATTGATTATAATGGTGCTAACAGGTTAGTAAATAAAGGGAAGCAACAAAAACACAACCGAGATGCTGGAATTGTAAGTTTAATGGACACCTAAAGCCTCAAAACAACACTGATCAGAAGGCAGAGCACCTTGATAGAAAAAAGCTGTAATCCTCGTCTCACTTCTCATTTTAGTGTGTGTGCGGGAAATTTACCCGTCTAACACGGGTTTCGTCTTATATTTCCCAGCATTCAGTATCACAGTGTGGTCACTGACCACTGTGTTCTTTGACACATGCTCATTTCAATTGCAGGAACTTATACAGCAGGTCACATCTACAAGAAGTCTCTAGCCAATCCTGTTCCATTACATATTAGACAGGGAACCATGTGACTGAGTGGGTGACCAGGTAGTGCACAGTTATCTTATCCAGTTCTCCAGGAGATTACATTTACTTATTCCAGTTCCATGTAAGAACCCATGTCACGGTAAGTGCAAATTTTTGAATGAACATTCTTAATAAAGAATTGAATAATTCATGGGGTTCCTATAGCAATACTGTGAATTTGGTTTCCTCCTCCTCCTGTGCTGTGGCAGGACCAAGCCCTTCAGCTGGCAAAGCTCACCGATTGCAGCAGAAATATCAGCGCAGGACTGAATGCTTTGCCAGTGCAGGACTCTACAACGCCGTCAGGGTTAGAGGACACCAGCTGCTGCACCTTGGCCTAAACTTTCCCCTCTGTCCAAGTCAACAAATAACCGGTGAATGATAAAAACAAATTGCCAGGGATAGTGGAACAGAAACACATTACACACAATGAGAATCTGGAAGACTCTGCAGTCCAAAGTAAAGAAATGATAGTTATACATTATAGATGACTATATAATGGATAATACGCTACCTACAGTGAATATAAGGATTACGCCACAGAGAAGATAAATCCGGCAGTGTTGTGGTATGGCTTCAGAAAAGGTGTATCAGGAGACCTTTAAAAGGGCATGTCCACCCCCAGAACAAAATCTATACTTACCTTCCCCCCCACGATCGTCATTACAGCAGTCATCACTTGATATCATGGCCATAACTGTCCTCTGCGAGGTGAGGATGAGGAAGGAGAAGTGAAGTGAAAAGGTAATGATTAAAGGCTTTAGGACCCGCGGGAGTAAGTTATAACAAATCTCGGGGGTTTAGGGGGTGGTGGGAAGGCAATGTGATTATTTGTTCTGGGGGTGGGCATGCCCTTTTAAAGGTCTAACCAATAACACCTTGTGGGGTGACATGCCTTTTAGCCTAATCTACAACTTGTTTTCCATAGGGATCAGAAGGCGATAAGCAGCACTGTCCCTATTCAGGTTGAATGCCAGGGTCTGACCAATAAAGCATAATCAAGAAGATTATGGGTAAAAAGAGAGGGTCAGATAGTCTGACCTATCTCTGGAGTGTAAGCATGCTCGGTAACCCTATAGCAGCATTGGAGAAGGAATTTCCCATAATGCAGTTCACATACCATCTGTCACCATTCCATCTACAGCAAGATTATGCATAGCAGAAGAGTTCATAATACTAAGGCACTTGATGCCAGATGAAGCAAAATGTTCAGATTGGATATCAAAGAAATAGGGGGCAGATCAACAAACAAAATGCTACAGCGATAGTTAGGAAGAATAATAGTTTCCAGTAACGGACAATTTTAAAAAAAAAAAAAAAAAAAAAAAAAAATTCCTAGTGTACATATCCTTTTAACTTTACTTCACTGCTCTGGACCATTTCTGGGTTGCGATGGGGCCGTAGGAACATGGGCTCTTGCCTAGTAGGCGTTCTCATTGGTATTGTCACCGACTGATTGTGGTATGATGGAGAACCCAACAACAAAGTAAAGTAAAGAAGAACCAAGGGTGATGGCCTAGCGATTTGGTGTTTTTGTGGAGCCAGGAGGTGAATATAATTCTCCTTTGATTTTTACTTTACTCTTCCGTAAACAATTAATTATATGAACAATGGAAAATACAAATGACACATTTTAGAGGAGGTTGTCTTCAGTTGGCCCCTCTCAAGAATGAAGGTTTAGTTCTTACACCATAGTTCATAAAAACCATCAAGTTGAACAAACCTATCTGCAGTTCATCTACTTACAGTCAACTTCCACTCCATTTTTTCACCAGCTCATCCCGAGTTAAGTGTTTCTGAGACGTGCCAATGCATGATGCATTCCTCCTGGAACCTGTACAGATTTGTAGTGTGTGAGCTATGGCAGCCACAGTTATAAATGTTCTATAACCGAGAAAGGTCAACAGCTAAAGATGTCACCAATGGTGGGGAACCTCTGCTTTTAAACACTATTAAGAGATTGGTATCCTCTTGCCACGTGAATAGAAGAAAGGCCCCCAAGCTACCAAGTTGGTCTACTAAAGTACAACTGCCAATGAGACAAGCAAGTCTTAGTTACCTTCAAACAGTTAAAATGTTTCTCTAGAGAGCATCAACCAGGTCATCATTTTTATGTGAAAAGTTACAATAGGTATTAGAGCAATTCCACCACCAAAATAAGACATGAAAGGTTTTCATATGCGACAGACCACAATCTAGTTACTATCAAAAGTAGCATCACACAGGAACCAAATATGCAGTACTTCAGTGATTCTTTATTGTATGGATCACTGTTTCCGACCAACCGGTCTGCCTTCAGGTGCAGTAATAACGCACTTGAGGAAAGACCGGTTGGTCTGAAACAAGAATCACTAAAGCACTGCATATTTGGTTCCTGTGTGATGCTACTTTGTCATATTATCAAGTTTGAGGATTGGTGTGCCCTCTACACCAAGTTGAGCCAATTTAAGTCATATAAAGACCTGTTGCCTGGGATTATCTTTTCCTCAATCTAGTTACCACTGAGATTCACAGTTTTAGAAACTGTTGGTTCTCCGGTGGAATTTCATAAATTCTGAAAGTCAAAACTCATGGAAAATCGAAATATAAAAATTTTAAAAGTGATTGAAAAACTCGGCCAGAGATAGGGCTAAAAAAAAAAAGTCGAAAATCATAGTTGGAAAAGCCACTCGATTGGGTTAGAATCAATTTTAAATAATTTCCGCGGAACCGATGGTGGAAATAACTCACTACAGTCCAGGAAACACGCCAGCACATCGCTGTTGGCTATTGTCCAGACAGTAGGTAGTCAATCCCCTGCCCTCCCGACAATTATTAACACAAGATATATGGGGAGCACCACAAACAATGGTGAATCCAAAACTTTTATAGAACAACAACTACGTTTTGGGACGCCTGTCCTTTATATACCCGAGGAAGGGACAGGGCGTCCCGAAACGTTTTTAGTGTTCTAATAAAAGTTTGGATTCACCATTGTAGTTGTACTCCCCTATATATTCTTGTGGAAATAAGTTTCATCATTCATATCACTTTGCTGTAGGTCACTGCCAGACAGAAAAAGCACTACATGGTAGGATACCATTAGAACATTGTTTTTATCAGGGGTCCAGGAATCCCCTAAGAATGTGTAAACACCATGCAAGTTTTCATCACAATCCAACGACAGTTAAGTGTATCGGTCAATCGGGCCAAAAGGAATTATGGCAAGGGAACAAACATTTGTTCTTCTGAATTGGATGAATGGACGATCATACCACAAACCGCAAGCTTGGTTGCGGCAAACTGTTGGCCCCAGGTACTTTTGCCGTGGCAGACAGTCCTTCGTCTTGGCTGACTGGTTGCTAGTGGTAACCCATAATGTTTACGCAGCTTAAAGAGTGTGATAAGGTTTGACAGATCCACACTTGTGATGATT
>JAACNH010003482.1:0-28749 GCA_019447015.1 Hymenochirus boettgeri
GATCCAGTTTGCTGCAATAATTAGGAACATAAATTTCTATGGTGTACAATGTCCCTACAGAACATGTTGATATGTTTACAACATAATGTTTATATGTTGTTTAGGTGTGTACATGTGGCAATTGTAGGTGTGTAAAAATAATTGCATTTCTGCAAATCTTTTAAAAGATGACAGACTGGATCATCAAGATCCAGTCTGTCATTTGTGAAAGATCTGCATACACACAGTCCCTAGAATTCTCTCTCTGCACATGCTAGGGAGAACACTCGGGACTGTGTGTTCCCTTTGGCCGCATGGTCTTTGAAAAATGATAGACAGGATCTTGATCATCCTTTCTGTCATCATTCAAAATTGTAATATTGTATGTATGTCACCCAAAATGTTTAATGGGATGTAATGTCTCCGTTTAAATAAAAAAAAATGTTTGAAATAGTTTTTAAAATAGAGGCAAATAATTGACGCAACATTGCAGCTCAATAAAACTGTTTTGTTGTGAATTTTTTTGTACAGAATTCTTGAATCTTTATACACCTTATTAGTTGCATGTATATATAAATTATTTACAAAGCGCTACTTGGGCACACAGCGTTGTACAGTAATAATTATATTCTATGAATATTATCTATTTATATTATATAAATAGAAGTGAAAAAAAGAAAAACTTTGCCACAAGAGGAAATGAGGTCCCTGTCCCGTAGAGCTTACAATCTAGTTAGGTGGGAGACTCTTTATTCAAATCCACCCCGTCTTCTGTCTATCACAGAATACTCATGTGAAACAAAGGGAAAACATTGCATTCCCCTCCAGTATTCACTAGTAATCCCTTTTAAAAAGAAAAGTGTAAAAAGTGTTTTCTTTTAAAAGTGTTATGTTGCCTTGTCTTGTCTGGAACTTTAACAAAACACTTTGAATACCTGACACGACACAAAAAAGTTTACAATGCTTTTGTTTTTCAATTTGTTTTGATTAGCTTCTATAACCAGACAGGGGTGTGTAAAATAGAATTTAGATGGTTTAACTATATATTCCATGTCTGTAGTTACGAATGGAAATACAAACATATAAACAAACTAACGGAAATGTGTATTATGTCAACACAAACTGTCAAAACCCACGCATGCTCTATGCATCTGAACAACAAAAATTGCCAACGAGCATGTACGCACATCACCGATATGGTCGTTTGACACTAGCAAAAGACCAAAATTTTCCATCAGGAACAAGCGACAACACAGACGATCGGTATTGGACGTTCCTTAACAACGTCATCGTTCATGCACCATTAACACGAATGATATTCCCCAATTCACAGGAGACTCCCGGAAGATGTGGGAGGGGTGGGATTCCTAGTGATTCCTAGCTACGCCACTAATCCTCTGTTATGCTACCTGCTCATTGTAACTTTACTGTCTCCCATAATGCACGTTTACAGTGGGTGGAGATTAAAATGTATATTCTGCAGGACATAGTTATAAAATCATAGATAGGTAACCAGTAGATCTCCAGATGTTTTAAAACTATACAGTAGGGGACAGTAGGGGACAGTAGAGGCCCATGGGTAGGTAGAAGTTGGGGGCAGTAGAGACCAATGGGTAGGTAGAAGTTGGGAACAGTAGAGGCCCATGGGTAGGTAGTAGCGGACAGTAGAGGTCCGTAGGAAGGTAGTAGGGGACAGTAGAGTCCCAAGAGTAGGTAGTTGGGGACATTAGAGGCCCATGGGTAGGTAGTTGGGGACATTAGAGGCCCATGGATAGGTAGTTGGGGACAGTAGAGGCCCATGGGTAGGTAGTGGGGGACAGTAGAGGCCCGTGGGTAGGTAGTTGGTGACAGTAGAGGCCTGTGGGTAGGTAGTAGGGGACAGTAGAGGCCCATGGGTAGGTAGTAGGGGACAGTAGAGGTCCATGGGTAGGTAGTTGGGGACAATAGAGGCCCATGGGTAGGTAGTATGGGACAGTAGGGATATATTATATAAAGTTTATATTGTACTCTATACCAGGGATCTCCTACCTGTGGGCCTACATTTGTTTAAAAAATAAAACTCCCATCATTCCACTACAGCACTTTTTTTGATGGCTGCAAGTTGAAGACCCCTGCTATATATTTTTTTGGATGGCTGCAAATTGAAGACCACTGCTATATATTTTAATGGTATGGTAGGTTTGTTTCTAGAAACATTTTAGGGGTAGGCCGTTTTGCAATCACAGTTTTTTTGCAGAAACACATGCATTTCCATAATATTAAATTGCAAAATCGCATGCACAAATGTGGAACAACGCGCGACAATGCACCGGCATCGGACGATTACGCGTGCGCTTTGGTGCATTGTAGTGGGGCCTCAGCCTTTTTTAACTTCCTTGTATATCTACAAATTTTAGAAAGACTAAAAGCGGATCCGAAACTTGTCGGTCGGGTCAGGGGTATGAAGCGGATAGAGAAGCGGGTTGTGGGTCGGTTCTGAAACATTAGACCCGCAAAAGACTCTACTGTGTGGGCAGGGCATCTTATATTTATATATCTGTTTAGTCAGCCCCCCAGCTCACCAGTTAGTGTTTAGAGAAGTCAGCCCTCCAGTTCATTAGCCAGTGTAGTCAGCCCTCCAGTTCATTAGCCAGTGTAGTCAGCCCTCCAGTTCATTAGCCAGTGTAGTCAGCCCTCCAGTTCATTAGCCAGTGTAGTCAGCTCAATAATTTAAAATGGCAACAGTGGTCTTTAAAATGGCCGTTACCTCAAAGTGGGCGTTACATCAAAGTGGGTGTGTCTCTGGGAAAGTGGGCATTTTCCGGAATCTTTGGTGCGCATCCACACGTCGTCTTAGATTTGTCCACTATATTGTATTTCAAAATATGAAAACCCAAACTGTAGGGGGATAGGGTAGGTTATAATTGACAATGTACCCCCTACTAAAAATGATAAGTATATAAGAAGTCACCTCTTGGCCTCAGGCTTTGTGCTTTAATTTGGTCACGGAATTCCTCTGTGACTTCTAATATCTTCATAATTTACAGTAGGGGGTACATTATCCACTAAATATTACACTGTAAGGGGTGCATTATCCCTTATTTATTCCCAATGCAAGGGTTTGGTGATGCCAGCTTGAAGCAGTTTGGAGCCAGATATCTCTAAAATAGAAAAATCTATTTTCTAGTTTAGAGGAATATATATATTTTATTTATTTATTATTTATTAATTTTTATTTAAATACCGGTAAACTGTATATTTTTTCATCTTTTCAGGCAGGTATAATTCTTCCATTTCTGTTCCATATGCTGTACTTATAGGACACGTACACCCTTTTTTTCACTCACCTTGTGTCTTACTAATAACTTCAAAGTTTTCCTTTGCCCTGTTGTTTTTTTTTCCTGTCGTTTGTAAATAGTAGGTTTTATCACTTTTAGAAGGTCTAACGTCACCATATAGTAAGGAGCCTCCTCCCACTGGATTCATTTCAGTAAGATTCTAGCTAAATCAGTGTGTCAGGACTTCATTGTTTAATTAACAAAAATGTGGAGCCAGATTGATCTGCACAATGTTTCATTTGCCTTCAGATAAGCTAGCTATTTAGGCTGAGACCACACTGCAACGCACAGGAATCGCACACACACAATCGCGAGCGTTATTGCATGCGATTGTGTCCGCGATTCTTGTGCATTTTGCGTTTGCACGTGCATTTTGCGCATGCGATTGGTCCGTTTTTGTCAAAATTTGCACTTAAAGGGCATGTTCACTTCCAAAACTAAAATTTAACCCACTACTGGCCTGTATAGTGTTAAAAATCCTTACCTTACATCTCTGGTCCTTATGGTTCTCCAACAGTGTCTGTTTAAAATTCAGAAAAGTGAAGAGTAGGAGATGTCTGTGAGTCATCCGGTCCTTGTTGCTTCTTTGTCCTCTGAGAGGTTTCTGGCATGCACAGGGGAGCCCTCCCTCCCTTCTGGTCCCTTATGGCTGCTTGGTGCCCTACCATTAAAAGCTACTCCAGCCCACCCATAACCACCGATTTAGATTTCTAAAAAAAGCCCCAGAAACATACTTCCAGACCTTTGTTCCCTTAGCTGTGTGCAAAAAACTATTTTAGGGGTGGACATACCCTTTAATTCAAGTCTATGGAAGCGCATACAAAAGCGGACACAAGCTGACATAATCAACACAACATGCGATTATTATTAAAAATGCTGCTAATTTTTACTCAACTAATCAGATTTTAGCTTTCCAATGGTACATAAGATCTGATTGGTTGGGGCAAAATTAGCACAATTTTTAACGATAAGAACTTTTATTACTGTACATAGGCCTTATAGAGCTGCAGAGGGTGGATTATGAAGTGAACCTGATCTTAGCACAGCTTTGTGCAATGCATCTCTCAATAGTGTACTTATCTGAAAGTAAATGAAATCTTAAGTCTAGGTTCACACTACCCATTAATGTGCGTTAACACATGGCAGCAGTCATCATTTTCAATGAAACCCATGTTAGTTAACGCACAAAACATAGTCACATAGTCACATAGTAATTAAGGTTGAATAAAGACATACGTCCATCAAGTCCAACCCATTCACCCCCTTTTTTTTTTTTTTTTATCCCTACCTAACAGTTGATCCAGAGGAAGGCAAAAAACCCAGCTAAAAAGGGGGAAAAAATTCCTTCCTGACTCCAAACGGCAATCGGAAAGTATCCCTGGATCAACCAGATCTATATGCATTAATACCAGTAATTCTCAATATTTTTTAGTTTTAGAAACTTATCCAGGCCTTTTTTAAAGCTATTTAATGAACTTGCCATTACCACATCTGCTGGAAGACAGTTCCACAGTTTCACCGTTCTCACTGTAAAGAAACCTTTCCTAACCTGAAGATGAAATTTCTTTTCTTCCAACCTTAAAGGATGTCCACGTGTCCTCTGATATGACCTGTTAGTAAACAATGCACCAGAGAGTTCATTGTATGGGCCATTAATATATTTGTATAAGGTTATCATGTCCCCACGCAAACGTCGCTTCTCCAATGTAAACAGCCCTAACTTGTCTAATCTGCCTGCATATTCAAGCCCCTCCATTCCCCTTATTAATTTAGTTGCCCTTCTCTGAACTGCCTCAATTGCCAAGATGTCCCTTTTGTATATGGGATTCCAAAACTGCACCGCATATTCCAAATGAGGCCTTAACAGTGCCTTGTAAAGAGGGAGAATAATATTTTTCTCTCTTGAATCTATTCCCCTTTTTATACAAGACAATATCTTGCTAGCTCTAGCCGTTGCTACCTGGCATTGTTTGCTATAGCTAAGTCTGTTATCTACCAGAACCCCCAAATCTTTTTCCATTACAGATGCACTTAACACAGAGTTATTTATGGTGTAGGTGGCACAGGGATTATTACATCCCAAATGCATCACCTTACATTTATCAACATTGAATCTCATCTGCCATTCTACTGCCCATTTTGATAATCTATCTAGGTCTGCTTGCAGCACTTGCACATCATTGGAAGTTTCCAAAGCTCTGCATAGTTTAGTGTCATCAGCAAACACCGAGACCTTGCTCTCAATGCCCCCTTCTAAGTCATTTATAAACAGATTTAGCCCACATAGATGTAGCTCAATTAACCACCACTCTCTGTTTGCGGTCCGATAACCAGTTCTCTATCCATGAACAAATGTTTTCTTCAAGGCCAACAGTCCTCAGTTTATACATTAGTCGCCTATGTGGCATAGTATCAAAAGCTTTTGCAAAATCCAAATATACCACATCCACTGCTGTGCCTGAATCTAACTTCTTACTCACTTCTTCATAAAAACCAATTAAATTTGTCTGGCATGATCTATTTCTCATAAATCCATGCTGACTACTACTAATAAGATGATCTCTGGAGACAAAGTCAAGGATATGATCCCTTAACAAAGTTTCCATCACTTTCCCTACCACTGATGTTAGGCTTACAGGTCTATAGTTTCCAGGCTGTGAACGACTACCTTTTTTGAATATTGGTATTACATTGGCTTTTTTCCAATCCAGCGGCACATCCCCAGACAAAAGCGAATCTAAAAAGATGAGAAACAATGGTCTAGATAGAACTGCACTAAGCTCTTTTAAAATCCGAGGATGCAATCCATCTGGTCCTGGGGCTTTATTGATATTAACTTTGTCTAATTGTTTCCGTACCATATCCTCTGTTAGCCAATGTGAATACTCTCCATTTCTTCCCTGCATATTATTACAATCCCTACTGTAAGGACAAGGATTCTCAACAGTAAAAACCGATGTAAAAAAACGGTTTAGCAGATTAGCCTTTTCGGCATCCTCTACAACCACCTCAGCTCCATTATTTAATGGTCCCACATTCTCAGACCTCATCTTTTTACCATTTATATACTTAAAAAACATTTTGGGGTTGGACTTGCTTTGTTCGGCAATCCGTATTTCATTTTCTATTTTAGCTAGTTTAATTGCTTTCTTGCACTCTTTATTACAGCTTTTGTACTCCCTGTAAGCCTGTTCTGTGCCTTCTGTTTTCAAAATTTTAAAAGCCTTTTTCTTTTTTTCCATTTCCCTTTTTACCTGAGCATTAAGCCATGCAGGAGTGGACCTCATTTTTTTACACTTGTTACCTAAAGGTACAGATTTAGAAATGTAATAGTTTAATATCCCTTTAAAAGTGGTCCACATCTGCTCAGTATCTTTACCTAGAAACAGTTCCCCCCAGTCTATAAGCAGGAGCGATTCCTTTAACAGCATAAAATTAGCTTTCCTAAAGTTAAAAGTTTTTGTTAAGCCAGTGCACTTTAGTTTTTTGCAACCTATATTAAATGACACTATATCATGGTCACTATTCCCTAAGCTTCCCATTACCCTCATCTCCAAAATGAGCTCAGGGTTATTAGATGTCACCAGATCCAACAACGCATTCTGTCTAGTAGGAACTTCTACCATCTGTGAAAGAAAATGCTCATATAGAAAATTTAAGAACTTTATACCATTTGAGGTGCTGGCAGTTCCCTTACTCCAATCTATGTCAGGGTAGTTAAAATCCCCCATAACCAGAACATGCCCCATACCAGCAGCCTTCGCCAACTGCATATGGAGATTCATTTCCACCTCTTCCCCCGGCATTTGGCGGCTTATAACATACTCCAACAATTAATTTACCTACCTTCTTGCTTCCTGTACACAGTTCCACCCATAATGTTTCTGCCATATCGTTTACTCCCCCATCTATTCCATCTTTTAAATTTGGCTTCAATTCCTCTTTAACATACATACATACTCCACCTCCTTTCTTATTAACTCTGTCATGTCTAAATAAGGAGTATCCGTCAATATTTACTGTCCAGTCGTGTGATTCAGCTATACCAATTACTGCGCGCTGTGTGCTTTTGACAATGCACTACATCACAGTGGTGCATTGTAAAAGGTGCCACCAGGGCCGGCCTTAGGTTTAATAGCACCCTGTGCAAGATTTGTTACTGGCATCTAGCACCCCCTCCAAAATACCCTCCGGGGCACACACAATACACTTTTGAATGTTGCTTGCCTTGGCCTGCTTCAAATCAAGTCCACCACCTGCACTTACTGATCTTCAGTATCTAGAGTGCGTGCTTGTATATATCATGCGTACATCATTACGTAACACTTACTTAACATACTAAATGCACTGACAGAACAGCACAGCATACAGACATCTTAAGTAAGGCTTATGTGTGCTGGGGCTTTGTCTGTGGGGTGGTTCTTATACATATATTTGACCTGCAAGATCGTAACTGGGGAGGCAGTAGTATTGATGAACAACTTTGGCCTACAGGTCTATGGCCTAAGACTCCTGGCTGGTGCCCCCCTGGTAATGCTACCTGTGCGGTCACACAGGTCGCCCATATCAAAGGCCAGCCCTGGGTGCCATTCACTTTTATTGCACATGTGTTTTGGTGCGAACTCACACCAAAATGCAGCCTAGTGTGAACACAGCCTAAAGGGCATGTCAGCCAAATAAAACAAACATGGCAAATGAAATTAGTAGAAAGACATAAGGTAAGTTGGAAAAAAGGTTTTACATGTCCTTTTTACGGGAAAACATTTCATTTTCACTTCTTATGGTTAAATAGTGACCCCATGTGGAATATTTTCACAAGTGCACCATGAGAATTAACTGTGGAGGAAAAAGTGGAATATCTTGTTTTTTAGCTTTCACATATTAATGTTAAGCTATATGCATTTTGCTGTAAGTATTTAGGACAATAACACAAAAAATCGCCACCAGTTAAAAAAACAGAACGCATGATGCATTTTATACAAACAGAGTATCAACACAAGATGTGTATGACTATATTGTGTGATTGTTTTTATGGGTAATCCCCATCTAATGGATGTTGTTCATATAAATATCTGGGCCTGTGGCGAGCAAATTTTTAAAATAATGCAATGTATTTCAGAAATATAAAGCAAGAGATACATATGTGTAAAGTCAAATACTACATTAACTTCAAACAACCCCCTTCTCTCTCAGACATGCTCATTTTGGCTTTACCCAGTAGCAAAAAAAGGAGCTATTCAATTGCTCAATTTCAAGGTATTGTACACAGAGCCCCATAAGGACCTATCCAATTGGTCAATACAAGGCAATGTTACACACCACCCAACCATATGGCAATATCCCCCACTAGATGTGCAAAATTTATAGCAGATAATATTACGTTATATATACCGATGCACGGCACTTTCGGATGGTTTGTCAAAAATATCGGCTGATGTGGGGCGGCCGCCAACGACCGACATCGATTGTTCATTCGTCTGGATTGAATGAACGAACGATCGGACATGTCGGAAAATTCCAATCAATTGTGTGGTTCCCTATGGGACCACACAAACGATTGTTCGCACATTTGGCAGCGGCCGAATTTGCCGCGATCGGCAGACATTTGCCTGACAAATATTACGGCCGTGTGTACCCAGCCTTAACTTTTGTCTGGCTTTGACTCAAAAGTGACACTGTAATGTGCACAAAATTTGAGGGCACAGTTCTCTGTCTGATGCCCCATTTGTACCTTCTGTGCTAAGGTACAGAGCAAACAAGATAAAGACTGAACCTTTCTATGTTATCTCGGTTCCCTAACCCCAACATACTGTAATGACTCCATTCCTTTAGCATGTTTATTTTTTACTGGTGGACTGTTGAAGAGGACTGTACCTAATCTTACGTTAATACTGGTTGTGCTGTGCATGTGCAGTATTGAACATTCCTGGTGCAAATGATGTACTAAAACTTAAGACAGAAATAGCATTTTAACAACAGTCAATACCAGGGCCGTATTTATAAAGGCTTTCAGGGAGATTCAATAAAAGTTCTTGTTGTTTAAAATGGTGCTTAATTTACCCCAATCAGATCTTATTTAACATTTGAAAGCTAACATCTGATTGGTTGGGGCAAAATTAGCACTATTTTTAACGATAAGAATTTTTATTGACTAACCCTTTTCAATATTTCAGAGAGATTTCCATTGCAAGGGACACTACACTGCACATATTTTGCCTACCAGCATTGTGTGATCTTGGCAATTCCCAGCTACTTGCCCCATTGAGTCTCTTTAAAATACAGGATCCCCCTGTAATAAAATGGGGCCCTAAAAAGAAGTGCACTAAAAAGAAAAAAAAATGTAATTGTAAAATATTTTGATCATGACAAATTGAATTATGATAATAACATTGCTGAAAGTAAAAATTGCTTAAATGTAACTTTGTTTGTTCACATGCTAAATATTATCAGTTAAGACTGGACTAAAAGTGTCCTTAATCAGTTTCATATATATAGTCCTTGGAAAAAACAATATTTTTTCGTTTGACTGAAACACCTGTAACAATTCCCAACATTCCCATGAATCCTTTAAAACTCCAACTCTGGACTATAAAAGGGAAGCAAACTACTATCTCTATCCACAGCAAATTTAACTGGCAACAGGCACATTATGTTCCGGCTACTTGTACTTGCTGCCCTCGTCCTTTGTGGTAAGGAATTTGGAATATGCGGTGCAGTTATGGAATCCCATATATTAAAAAGGGACATCTTGGAAATGGAAAGAGTTTAGAGAAGGGCAACTAAAATAATAAAGGGAATGGAGGGGCTTAAGAGACACAGAGACACTGGGGCTTTTTACACTTGATAAGCTTTGCATGCGTGGGGCTATGATCACTTTATATTAATAGGCCATATAATAAATTCTCTGGTGCATTGTTCAATAATAGGTTATTGCGGAGGCTTTAAGAGCATCCATTAAGATTAGTAGAAAATAGCATTTATTTTCATGTTAGAAAATGATTCTTTACAGCATGGTGATATTCCAGTATAAGTGGTAACGATAAGTTCATTAAATAGCTTTAAGAGAGGGTTAGATATGTTTCTAATACTAACTAATATGATAAATTACTGGTATCAATACATGCAGTTCTGGTTGATCTAAGGATTTTTCTCCAATTGCCATTTGGAATCAGGAAGTATTTCTCCCCCCTTCATACATTGTTTTGTGTTTTTGCCTTCCTCTGGATAAACAGTTAGGCAGGGGCCATATGTTAGCTAAAAGGGTTGGACTAGGTGGCTATATTGACAGTTGAATTTACTTAATATTCAATTAAGCTATTCTGCTCTGTTCATTTTGACTGGCTTTCATTCAGTACTCATACACTGACAAAGCCAATAATATCCTTATACTTCTCTTTGGGATTCTTTGTTATTGAACATACATTTCAAACGTTTAAACTTTTACTCTTACAACACCTCTTCTGGTCTATTTGACTTCCATTGGGTAGAACAGGGATTCTCAAACTGTCTGTGTGCCTCCAAATGTTTGAAAACAACAACTCCCAGCTTTCCCTGGCTTCCCTCTGTAGTTGAGAAAACATCTGGAGGCCCACTGTTTGAGAATCCCTGGGGTAGCGCTAGACTATAACGTGACATAACATGATACTAAATAGAAATAAGTACTGATATTAGTACAAGAAATTTGGAAATGTGATGAAATATGAGTAAATGAATGGCTATTATAATATTATTATTATGAGGCATACATTTGTATGGAGCAAATAGATGGGACACAACAGCAGTAAAAATGACAGGAGACAGATTGCTGAATGGTGTAGAAAGTAATTTACCATAGAGAGTCAGAACAAGGACCAGATTGTATCATACTCTAGGGTTAAATTACAGTACTGGTACAATACATGGTCTGATTCTAGCTGTAGATAGCTGTTAATGTATAATGGAATTGGTCTAAATAAGATAAAGCTTAAAGAATCTTTCAGCAAATAAATCTCTAACCTAAATCTTGTTCTC
The DNA here is from genome assembly GCA_019447015.1 of Hymenochirus boettgeri. Classification (NCBI taxonomy): domain Eukaryota; kingdom Metazoa; phylum Chordata; class Amphibia; order Anura; family Pipidae; genus Hymenochirus; species Hymenochirus boettgeri. The sequence goes on from JAACNH010003482.1 coordinate 11,307, forward strand.
CAAGGGCATTGCTATGAAGAAGACATCGGCTTCATAGAAGATAATGCACGTGTGGTTGGAGGAACTAATGTTGCCAAAAATTCCTGGCCATGGCAGGTCAGTGATAATTCTGGTTATTTAATAGTGAACCACAAACATTTCCATTAAGAAGAAAATACGGTCCATATAGGTTAGTGGAAGCAAAAGAACTGACATCTCACTACCTTCCTTTCTCTGTTTCTTCCACAGGTTTCACTCCAATACCAGTCTGGAAGCAGCTGGTACCACACCTGTGGAGGAAGTCTCATCCGTGCCAACAGAGTCTTAACAGCTGCTCACTGTGTAGACAGGTAACATTGCCACATGGATATAGTATTCAACTTTTACTGCAGCTTTCCAGTAGACTGCATAATTACCAATTCCTTATTGTATTATCTGATGCAATTAATGTTAAAATAATAAGATGTGGTGCAGAAAGTGTGACTGATTTCAAATAGAACTCAGATTTGGCATTAGTAATAAAGTTGGCTATAGACATACCAAAGCCTTTTTTGCGATTCAGGCGAGTGATGCAGAAAGACTCTTTCCAGAGACTGGTCTTACCATAAAAAACTTCTAATTTTAGGATTGGAATTGCTAAGAGAATTGAGGTTATATCTTGTCTGAATATATGAATTCCTGAAATGTGAATGAACTGCTGGTAGGAAGAGAACCCCCCCTGTTGCTGAATTAATAGTTCTGGAACATGGTGGACTGATACTTGGGAAAGGAGAATTACCTTTGTAATCCATAGCTGGTTTAAGGCAAACAATTTACAGCAATATATATTAATATAACATAACCCATTTATAAGGTTTCCATATATTAATATATTGTAATGTATTGTAAGAAAGGAAAAATTACACGTAACAGAGCCACCATTCCTTGTATTAAAATGATATAGGGTTCCTGGTTTATTAGACTGACATGTTTATTATCTTTTGGAATATGAATTAAAGGCATATCTTTGTTTCCAGATCCATGAACTTCCGTGTGGCTTTGGGAGATCACAACATTAACCAGAACGATGGCACAGAGCAATACATTTCTGTTTCAAGGATTGTTAAGCATGCCAATTGGAACACAAACAGTGTTTCAGCTGGGTAAGAAATAGAATAATCCAGTCTTTTAAATGATGCAGTGGTTTAGGGATAATCCTAATAATCAAAGATTCAAGTGTAAAAGAAAAACAAATATCACGTTAGCACTGTTGTCAATGTAAACCCTGGCTGAAAACACAGTGATCCATAACTTTATTCCGCAGCTCAAGGAACATTGAAATTTAAGCTAAAAGGAAAGTCAGGCCCTGCAGGTGACCCCAGTATTGGACTGGGCCACAGGGTTACAGGGAAAAGCCCACAGCCCATTCACCTGAGGAAAATAAAGAAAACTGCTAAAATTAAAATAAAGAGCCAAAGGGACAGTTAAGCTGGGTACACACAGTAACGATAAAGCCCCAATACCGTCGGATCCAATAGTATCGGGGCTTTATCGTTATGTGTGTACCTTCGTTTCCCGAATGAGCGTGCGGCCGCTGAACTAAAATGTCCATCAGCAGCGCTAGACTCCCTATAACGGAGTGTAGCTCGGCCGATGGAAACACACAGTCCCGAGCGTTCTCCCTATGATGTTCATAGGGAGAACGCTCGGGACTATGTGTATGCAGATCTTTGAAAGATGACAAACAGGATCTTGCAGATACTGTCTGTCATCTTTCAGAAATCTGTACTATGTGAACCTAGCTTAAGTAGTAGAGATGGGATCCGGGTCTGACTCGGACACAGATCCAACACGGAACCCCTCAGCGGATCATTCCAACCTCGGGACTTATTTTCGAGGGTTACAGAATGTATGAGGTTAATTTCGGTAACCCGCAAAAATAACCTAGAACATTTGATAGCCCTCAAAAATATGATCAGAAACTACTTTTGAGTTTCCGATCGTATTTTCAATGGTTATAATACCTATAGTAACCCTGAACATTTGATAACCCTCGAAAATACGTTCGGTTTTGGATTTTTTGGATCTTCTGGTTTTTCCTAAGTTTAGTAAATGTGAAAATGGAATGAAACTTCCACGTTTCGGACATCTCTAGTCAGTATGAGTAAGCTAGATGGGATAATAGAGATATGAAATGTTAGGTGGGTCCCTAAACTCATCCTGGTGGGCCCCTGGTCCCAAGTTTCCTGGTGCGCTCCAACAGTCCAGTCTGATACTTCTTAAATGCACTTCTCCATGGTGGTGTGGTAGCAGCTTATGATGGAAAATGAAATACTCAATACTAGGCAGCAAGGCTGTCATGGATACAGAATATTACATGGTGTAATATGAGGTTATCTTTCATATGAGGGCAACAGGGCCCAATAAAATGGCAGTCATATGGTGACATGTTGAATATTAATATACAGTGGGCCAATGGTGTACAATTTCACCCAAAGCGTGAACAATAACAACCTACAAAACCCACAATGCACTTGTTTTCCATTAGTCATAGCAAACTATCATTACCTTTAGTATTCTTAATGTACAGTATACAATAAAAAAAACTGAGATCCATTTACTAGGCTAGGGAAATGCTCCTTATGGTAACACAATGTTACAACCCATAAGTGTTTTTTTTCTTTGTATTACCTGTTATATATTAAAATGTGTAAAAAAATAAATAAATAAACAGCCATTTTGTGGTCCTAATCATGTTTTTCCTGCAGATATGATATTGCCGTCCTCCATTTGGCTTCCAGTGCTACACTCAACAGCTATGTTAAAGTAGCCCAACTTCCAGGAAATGGTGTTACCCTATCACACAATTACAACTGTGTTGTTACTGGATGGGGTAGAACCAGCAGTAAGTTGCACTGATTAGATTATTTTACAGGAAAGTTGATTAAAACTGCACAATACAGCTGCAGATTCAATCCAACCATTCCAATGTGGTCTATGGAGCAGAGAGTGGTTTTCAGAGAAATACATTTAACTTAAGGGGAAGAAAATAATAAAAAGCCACAGTTTATAGTATTATTAAACTTGCCTTGTGGGTATTTTGGAATTTAGTAGTGTGGTATAAAGTAAAATGATCTTGAATACAGTATATTATCCTTTAAAAAGGAATGAGGGTATACAGCTAATAGTTGCCATTGAATCCTCCAGAGAGGAGCATAAAAATGTGATAACTTTCCAATTAGTTTTCTGAATATCTTGGGTGACTGTTCTATATACCAGTAGTTTACCTCCTCAGTTGATGATAGATATGGATGTAATTTAACTTTATATTCTTCATTTTTACTGACAATACTAATCTAATGGTGTTTTCTGCAGCTGGAGGATCACTTGCCTCCATCCTTCAGCAAGTTACTCTGCCCGTTGTAGCTCATTCAACTTGCTCCAGCAGCTCTTACTGGGGTAGCACAGTCAAGAGCACAATGGTCTGTGCTGGTGGTGATGGAGTCCACTCTTCCTGCAACGTAAGTTCATCATATGCAGTCACAATGAGCTGTGTTATTTCAGGTGCATTGAGCCATTCCTATATATTCCTATATATAGTTTACTGAAACTATAAATACCCAAATGTGGCTTCAGGGCAGGGTGGGAAGAAGGAGGCGGTGCATGTTTATTACATCACAAAAGAGGAGTGGTTAGGGTGTGGTGGACAAAAGGGGGCATTCTGGAGGCAGAGACTCCAGGTAAGTTCGGGTCGCAAGAGTGCTGGAGACCACCCCAAATTCCGGGAGACTCCTGTGACTCTCGGGTGGGTGGAATATCTGAATACCTGAAACACAACATGCAAAGTGGTATCATAGAGCTGTTTTCACATCCAGAGGTTTAGCAAAATTGTGAATGAGCAGACACCCATGATGCTATTAACCACGATTACCTCGGATTTATGCAACTACCCATTCCTTTCTGTTCTACCTCTATAACCTGCACATCCCTGTGTCTGTGCTGGGCTAAGGGAACAGGGCTGCATAACATTCTAATATAAGGCATAATGCGCCCCTTACAGTGTAATATAAGGATATTACGCCACCGAGGAGTTCCCTGACCATATAGAACTCCGAGGTGGCGTAATGTCCTTATATTATAATGTGAAGGGGCTCATTATTTCTTATAATACATAAGTATTGGATTCCTTCACCTCATTCACATTTTAAATTCTAGCCTTGTCCCTATTTCCACCTTAAATCCCCCAAGCTACCTTCTGTAACTTAAACCCAGTAGAAAGGAACATCCCAGCCCAGCATCTATGTGGTTAAACAAAACTTTGTGGAGGAGGAGAGAGACAGGAAGCAGATCCAGCAGGTTCTGTTAGTGAAGTTAAACACAGCAAAAAATGCTGAGTCATTGTCCAGGCATGAACACTGAAATGGGCGGAGTAGTGGGATATAAGAAATATAAGAAATGAGTCACTTAGTGACATAGCTGAGTGATTTTTATAAGGATATATATCACTGCAGCTCCCATTATAAATTATCACACTTTTGTATTATAATGTAATAATGTTTCATCATATTCATCAACTTCATACCGCTTGGTATATTTGTCACTCCTACCTACTGGTTGTTCCCTTGTATTACAGGGAGATTCTGGTGGCCCTCTCAATTGTGCTGTCAACGGAGTTTATCAGGTCCACGGTATCGTCAGTTTTGGATCTGCAAATGGATGTAACTTATACAGGAAACCATCAGTGTTCACAAGGGTGTCCGCCTATATTTCTTGGATCAATTCTGTAAGTTCAGTGTCTGTTACAAACCATAGATAAATATTATAGCAATGCTCATATTGATACTTGTTTTAATTCTGTTTTTATTGAGATAATTTTTTTTGATTAAATTTTGTTGTGACTTAATCATATATGTAATGATATAAGCAATATGGAAAATAACAAAGTATGACCAACTACTTAAAGGCCTTTAATGCAATAACTCATTCTAACCATGTTCATCAAAGAAGCCTGTGTTCTTCTATTATTGGTAAACTGTTCCACATAGTGATGGTGGTGGAGTTATAAAGCTCTGATGCAACTGTTAAAATGAAATGCCAACTCACCCCTCACATCCAACGTTTTACAAAATGTTGCAGTTCAGCTTTATCTGTGGGAACGTAACAACTCAGCTGGAAGAGCATTTTATTTATCCTTCCAAAATCCAAAGTTCTTTTTTCCCCAGCATTCCCACCAATTTTGTTTTTTAGCATTCTGAACAAGAATCTGTTGATAATAAGTACCCTGGAAAGTCCCAATTAGCAAATGACAGCCAGGTGTTAGGGACTTTCTGATACAAGGCATGATTGCATTGTGGCTAAGAGGTGTAATCGAATCTGCCCAGGGTAAAGTGTCAAAACAGCATTGTACATGGCAGAAAGTTGGTGCAGAATTTTAGCATTAGTTTATTCAATTCTTTGAAATCTGAAAGTTTCAAAACACAAAAAAGATATTTAATTGTTATAGTATTTGGGGTTTATTTGCTATTCAGTAAAAACCTCACATCAAAAACTTCCTTAAACATTAATATTCGTCCTTTTTTTTTAGGCCATGTAAACAGATCACAATCAATTCAGAAATACTTCCAGGATAATCATACGTGAAATAAATTGTATTTGTATCCATTCATAAATAAACATCCATTGATAAGGGATTTGTCTTGTGCGTATTTCTTTTCTCATCTAACAATAAGCATTGTGGGTAATGTCATCAATTAATCTGTGCTTTGTTCAATTATAGATTTTAGTCCACTATTATAAATTCAGGGTAATCTAACTAGTGTTTCTATGTGACAATTCACTAGTACAGTGATGGTGAACCTTTTAGAGACTGAGTGCCCAAACTACAACCCAAAACCCACTTATTTATTGCATTTTATTATAATTTAACCTGAATACCGAGTTTTTATTTAGTGGCTGGCAGCAGTAGTTTATACAGGCAGTAAGAACACCCCAATTCATCTTTAAACTATGCAGAGAAGAAAACAGTACATGCCTCCTTAGCATGCTGTGGCAGCCATGGGACAGAGTGATCATGCACAGCAGTTTCTTAAAGGGCATCTATAGTGAAATAAACATATTGGTCCATTTCAAAGTTAAATTCATGCTGCCTTTATCCTATCTCTGTCAGTGACTTTGTTTTTCCATGGTGTCAGATCTGTGTGCAGCACTCCCCCCTTCCCCCTCCCCTCTGTTCCCTTCTCCGTGTCTCAACTCTGGCTAACCGACAAGCTTATCATGTGCAGTAGGAGTTAAAAGTTCAACATCCTGAAAAACACACCTACACACAGTGGCCAATGGAAATCAAGCTGTCCTGGAGACACGTATCTCTCCGTGTCCTGATCTCTCTCTTTGTGACCCATCATCATTCAGGGAAGTCTATCAAGAAGGGGGGTCAAGTGCAGTCTTAACTCTGCCATCAAAGCTACCTCTCTCCCCCTGATAATGCTCTTATCTCTATGTTTATTACAGAGCATGCAGGAGGGAGGGACTTGAGCAGGGAAGAGGATCACGTAGGAGTAGAGGAATGCAATCACGTATTCTTCTAACTTGTGTATTTCAGGACAGAGAGGGAATCTGAACAAAGTGATGACACTCTGGGGGTTGGGGGGAAATTATAGAACTCATGGAAAGAAAGAAAAAAAAGTTTATTTTCCCACTATAGATGCCCTTTAATTACTGCACTCCCCCCTCCCTTTCCAGAAGCCAAGAGAGGGAGAGAGACCGATGTTCAAGAGCCACTAAGAGCCACTACACTTTCTCAAGCAGGGAGCAGACTAGGAGCAGATAGGGGAGTAGACTAGGTTGTGTGTCTTTGGCTTTTTGTTAAACTCTGGTGAACTCTGCTGTGCATAATTGCCCACAGAGAGGGCTCTGAGTGCCACCTCTGGCACATGTGCTATAGGTTCGTCACCACTGAACTAGTACATACCTATAGCAATAAGCAGGTCTACTTGTGACTGGGACACTACAACCCTCAGCCTCAGCTCAGGGGCGCTCTGAGCACGCTTAGCTCACTGTAAAAACCCCAAAACCCGACCGAGAGTTGCCTGTCAATTATATGTATTTACCATAAACCATCGGTATTTGCCACCAGGTGTGTTAAAAGGTACACCAACCTACCCAGTATGCGCAGCTGTACAATAAAACTAATAATAATGACCATTAATTCGCTACCATGTACAGGTAGGAATATAACAGAATACAATAGAATATAATATACTGGTAAAACGTAGCGTCTCAGAGGCAGAGTTCCTTAGTTCTAATTAGAGCAAGCAGAGATTCAGCTAACGATTTGAATATCGTTTAATATAAACAAAAACAGTGCAAACAATAAACTACAGAAAAATATAACATACACAATATAACATAAGCAACAGTAAAACAAAATGGGATGAAAAATGAAAATAATACTTAGTTTCAGTCCTTAATGTTCCAGGATGAAATGAAGAAGGTAAATCCGTGTAAGATGTCCACAGTTATCGGCCCTAAAAATAACTCTTATTGGTCCAATATTAGATGGTAAATGGAGAGCTAGATCTTTGGGTTTCAGAGCTATTTTTAAACCCCTGAAAAGGGTGGAACCAATTACCCACACCCAATCATAGAAAGGTGTGGGCTGAGCTAAGAATGTAACACACTCCAGGTGGTCTCCCTGACACACCCACAAGGTGGCTGTCCCTGCAAACTTCCATATGCCGACGGGGTAACGCGCCATAACGCGCCAACTTACAAATCCATGTTCAGGGCGACGAGATGAATTCGTAGATACCAAATTCAATATGGTTATTGCGTATTGATCCATAAATCAAACAAAAGTGTCTCTGTCGCGTTCCACACAGAAGTGGACTGTGGGTGTTTGGATTCCCATGAAACGGCTTTTGCTACTGAGTCCACTTTTAAAAACAGTTCACCTAAATTATGGTCACAGAAAGAGATATGAATCCTGATATATGTTTTGCTTTCCACATAGTTATGAACTGGGATAAAGTACCTGAGATGTCTTGTAATTAACCCCTGCTGATTCGTAGACTACATACAGTCTGTTTAGCACCTGGCTGGGTAATACAGACTGGGACTACAGGATGTCCTTTCACCCTGCTAACTATACATAATATAGTTACCTGTTGGTATCCACATTAACCAAATACACAAAATATCTTGTGCAGACAGAAAATAATACATTTAAGAGACAACCACATACAATAATACAGATCAAAACACAAGAAATTGGGGAATCATATACAAATATACAGATTGTAACATACATTTCCTCACATAAGTATGCATGAATCACATGATTGTGACACTACTATTTACAATTTGATCTCCCCCAAATTCTAGATGGATCACGCACCGTTCCCCTTGGTTCCTCCAATATTCAAAAGGGCAGTCCGACACAGGAATACATTAAAACCACTTCTTTATTAGCTGCATTCGTACCAGAAAGGTTCAGTAACCAGGTCTGATGCGTTTTAGATCACATGATCCTTACTCATAGACACACCCTCTATACACCTCCACCAAGGTTTAAAAAGTTCCATTGACCAATCACATTATAATACAAATTTAACTCTACATAATACATAATAAAGCTACCTAACTGGTATAACATACGGTCTGAAGTTTCGTGCTATACACTGTGCATATCACAGTGTATAACATAAATTCTCTTGCAATAATTATTGAGTTACAGTTTATAAATACACATATATGAACCGAGACATATTATATTGAGTTCAGATACTTAATAACATACTTTTATATATCTTAAAGGGGAACTGTGGTCCACTCATGGGTGCCTAAGCCCCACCCGCTCACAGATGCTGTGGGCCACTCTGACACCCCCCCCACCCACCCCCCCAACACTCTGTGGAAACAGCCTTTTCAGGCAGAGTGAGAACTCTGCCTGAAAAGGCTGTTTTCACACGTGCTTCTAAGTTTTCCTAGGTCCTAGGTAGAGGATCATAGAAGCAACACCTACACTCTTATTTGGGCTTGTATGCACCTATAATGCACATAGGAGATTTACAAAAAGCCACATACAAACTGACACTTTTCCAGCTATATCAAAAATATCAGTTTATGATAATAAGGCACTTGATTGACAGTTGAAATATAAGATACTAGTTAAAAAACTAGGGGACAGATCAGCAAATAATGGTACAGTAGTAGTTGGGACAAATTATAGTTTCTAGTAATGGCCAATTTTAAAAAAAACTACAAATTTCTCAGTGTACAAACCCTTTAAAGGGACACTATACTGAAAAAATGACTGCCTCATCTTAATCTATAATTGAATAGATGTAAGTATCACTGACTCTGATTTGCGTATGTTTCTGCATGCCTTCAGCACACGTTTTGTTTAGGATCAGTATCCCCCCTCCCTCTTCCACTTCCACTCCCACTTCCATCTGACCTGACTTTTTCCCCCACAAACCAACTGTCAAGCCTGCACACAGCATACAGCATTCAAACTGTCAAAACTCTGTCACCATTACAGCTATAGTAAAACTACTCACAGAAGAATAGTTTTTAGAGAGCAAGTTGATTGACAGCTGAAATATAAGAACTTTCCGATTGGATATCTAAAGAAATAGGCAGATCAACAAAAAATGATACAGTGGTGGTTGGGAAGAATTAAAGTTTCCAGTTATGGTCAATTTAAAATAACCTATTTTTCGGTTTAGATACCCTTTAAACTGGTTGTTTCTTACACAGACACATGTAGCTTCCCTGTTTCATTTAGTGATATAGTTTATTATTAGAGATGCGGGAAACACACAAACCATCGGTTACAAATTCAATTGGGGGTTTAAAGTTGCAAAAAATTTGCCTCTTACGTATTATGTTCCCACAGTGCATGATTGGTACATAACAGGAACGAGCGCTTGTAAGTTGCAATAGTGAAATTCATTGCATCTACGTTAGCACTTAAAATATAAAAAAGGCCACAGCAGAAGTTGAAGTGGTTAAGAAGAAAAAAAAAGCTTCTCTAAGGAGGAAGTTTAGTACAGAAGGAGTTGTCACTTCTGCCTTTCTACAGAGGAACTTATTATCAGCGATGGCAGAGGCAAAGCAGGGAAGCGCTGGGGTTTTTGCTAAAAACGTCCAAAAGAGATTCAGTCGAGCTCAAGAAAAGGTAACATAATGGGCACGATTGTCTGATTTCATAATCCTTTTGGCTACCAACACATAGTCTGGCTATAACATTGTCTGAAATCCCCCATTGTTTGTAGGCATGGCCTTCCGTTTCAACTGCACTGCTGTTGCTTTCCTCCAAACCTTTCCAGATTATGAAATACGATTACCACTAAAATATAAATGGAGTGTCTGGGATTTTGTTCTTGATTTGACAGGGATAAGATACTAACATATTTATAGTTCATTTATAATAATTATCTTCCAGAGAAATACAGTTATTGGTAATACCAGGGCCAGATGCACATTAAATTGTCCCTCTGGTGTCCTTTAGAGTGTGCGAGATCTGCAACTGTTCTTGGCACTTGCCCTAGAAGAAGACATAGCTGGAACTTTAGTTAGTGTTAGAGATAGCCGAACTATATAAAGTTTGTCCGCCAACTTTCGAACTTCAGTAAAAATTCGAATTCAGACCCATTAAAGTCTATGGGGGAGTGATAGTTCTAAAAGTCTGAGTGATTTACAGCTAAACTAACAATGGTAACTTACTGTAAATGGCTGTGGCACCTGGGAAATGGTCTGGGGAACATGTTACTATCACCAAAACTAATACACACGAGCGGGAAATTATCGGGTTTTGCGCAAGCAACATTCAAGGGTTACAGCCAATTCAAGGGTTACTGAACGATACTGTCAAGGGTTACCAAAAATAGAACCATAAATTTGAGGGTTACCGAAATCGAACAATACTTTCGAGGGTTATCGAAAAACAAACAATACATTTGAGGGTTAGCAAATGATACATTCAAGGGTTATCGAATGGCTTGTAAATTCCATAATTCTCGAAACAGCGACAACGAATGTTCGATAGTTATGGAAAGTTCAAAAGTCCGAGAAATCCGGGTCTGGGATAGTTCGAGATGTCTGAGTCCTTTCGAACTCGATAAGTTTGGCTCGAGTTCTTAGAGTTCTTAGAGTTCAAGTTCTAATCCATCTCTAGTTAGTGTTAGCTTCGTACACACGAGCAATCACGGGGGCCCGATCGATGTTGGCAGCAACTATTGAGTTAGGGGGGGTTAACACTCATTTTGCACTGGATGTGTCATTTTACAAGATTTATTTATGTATATCAGTATATACAATGAAGCAATACATTTTTCAAGGTTTTTTGCGCCCCTTTTTTGTGCCAAAATGAGCGCCTTTTCAATTGGGTCTTCAAAACCCAGCAAATCTCCCCATTAATTGGGAGTGACTAAATTACCATATGAATAATGTGAAAAGACATAATAGGGGCTGGTTCAAACAAAGATGCAAAAGTTTCCCTGTGCTATTAATCTACTGCAACCAATCACAACTGCAGTAAAGGTGGGTACACAAAAATCTGTCAAAGATGATCTTACTCATCTCTGTCAACTCCGACAGATGGGAGTACACACAGTCACGGTCGTACTCCCCTTATAAAGTATAGGGAGAATGTTTGTGACTGTCATACTCCCTACAATCGCGGGAAAACTCCCAATAATTTAGTACATGGAGCAAACTGAGAACAAGGGAAATTACCTATCCCGACACTGACGCAGAACGTTCATTGAAGTCAGAAATTATTGTTTCTTCCTGTACACACTTTACTGATAAATATTCAATCCCGACCGGATTGGCCCTTTATCAGGAATGTGTGTACCCAGCTTTACCCAGTAAAAAACTAAAATCTGATTGGCAAACAGGCACCTTTTATTGCATCAGCTCCAATAGTGCACTAAAGATTAAAGGACAATAGTAAAGATGTTTTAATTATTAGATTCCTTTCGTAAAGTCCTCTAGACTGTATATCTAGTGTTTGTGGGGAAGAAATCACATAAAAAAATGTATGTATTAAATTGTTTTTATAATGTAATAAAGCATGGTCAGTACAGTAATAAAGCATATTTAACTAAGACAAGGAGAAATGTATACATGACAGGACTGTGTATAGCAGCATTTCTCAACCAGGGGTCCCTGAGTGGTTGCATGGGGGTCCTCAAGAGATTGATAGAAACTTTATGGATCCATCATTGTGATGAATACAGATATATTTTTCAATATCTTTATCAATGTTCTATATTTGTAAGTATTAGGTATTTTGTGTATTGATATCTGAGAGATAAATAAAAATAAGCAATATTGTTGTTTTTTATGTAAGGGTTCCCTGAGATACTAACATATTTTCAAGGGTTTCATAAGGATAAAAGGGTTCAAAAAAACACTGGTATAGACCCAACCCCTGCAGTAAATTAGAGTTCATTTTTTTAAAGAGATATATTTATAGATCTATCGTTTATATTTGTATAAATTAGCAGGGTTATTCAAAAAAAATTTCTTATTGTTTAAAATGGTGCAAATTTTGCCCCAACCAATCAGATGTTAGCTTTCAAATGTTAAATAAGTTCTTATTGGTTGGGGCAAAATAAGCATCATTTTAAACTATAAGAACTTTTATTGCATCTCCCTAATATGTATTTAAAGGCCGATTAAGAAAAGGAAAAATAATAATATATATTTTATTATATATTATTTTATGCAGGGTTTCCCCCGAGACAAGAACATTTTTCAAGGGTTCCCCACAGATAAAAAGGTTGAGAAACACTGGTGTATAGTATTCAGTCAGCAGGAAGTTAGATAAAACTCAAGAATAAAAGCTTCATTGGAGCTGTATTGCTGTATGTGTCTTATTGGCAAGTTATTTTTATGCAAAGAAGGGCCTAAAGTGAGGTTCTGCAAAAGTTTGCCTTTGCTATTAATCTACAGTAACCAAACAGATGTTGGCTAACTGCAGTAAGCCAGTAAAAAGCTAACAGCTGTTTGGCTGCTGCAAATTAATAGCATGGGCAAACTTTTCCACCTCTTATTGCATCAGTATCTTGGGGGAAAATGCAGTAAACCACCCTGTTGCAGATTATTCCTACATTCCAAAGGCTTCTAGACCTTTGGGCCCATGAGCCAAACTTTACTCTGCCTCTATACCTTTCTGTGGGCCCCTAAAGTTTCCTTCAGCTGGTGAACTGGAGGACTGGCCTAACATAGGCTGCTAAACTCTGCAACCCTCCAGTTCATTAGACAGGTCTATGTTAGGTCTAACATCTAGTTTGCCAGAAACTGTTAGGTCTGACATCCAGTTTACCAGACACTGTTAGGTCAGCCCTCCAGTTAACCAGACACTGCTAAGTCAGCCCTCCAGTTCAGCAACGGCTGGTGAATTGGAGGGCTGATGTAACAGTGGCTGGTGAACTGGAGAGCTGTGCTAACAGTGGCTGCTGAACTGGAGGGCTGACCTAACAGTGGCTGCTCATCTGGAGGGCTACGCTAACAGTGGCTGGTGAACTGGAGGACTGACCTTACAGTAGCTGGAAAACTAGAGGGCTGACCTAACAGTTTCTGGTGAACTGGGGGGCTGACCTAACGGTGGCTGGGAAACTGGAGGGCTGACATAAAAATTCACATTGAGGGTGATAATATATGTGCTAAATGGAATGCCCCTAAACAGAGTTTGGTACATAAACATTTGCCCTTAGTGACTGATACATAAAAGTTTGCCCACAGTGATGTGACTGGTACATATATATTTGTCTACAGTGATTGGTACATACAACTTTGCCTACAGTGACTGGTACATACAAGTTTTCCCACAGTGACTGGTACATACAAGTTTTTCCACAGTAAGTGAGATTAGTACTTAAAAGTTTACCCACAGTGAATGGTACCTATAAGTTTGTGCACCCTGAGTGTGACTAGTACATGTAAGTTAGCCCACAGTAACTGGTACATACAACTTTGCCCACAGTGAGGGTAACTTGTACATACAAGTTGCCCACAGTGATTTGTACATATAACTTTGCTCACAATATGACTGGTACATATAAAAGTACTTACTGTGCCAGGACTCAGACAGAAAGGCAGAGGCAGGATCAGGAGACAGGAAAGAAGAGACAAGCAGATAAACAGATTTTTTGTGGAGATCACACATCTCACAGGCATGTGCACAAACGATCACACTTTTCATGGTTGCGGTTCTTGCTTGTGTGTTTTTTAAACTGCCGCCAGTCACTTCTCAATGCCAGAAGTGCTGCCTGAGCCAAAAGACTTACTTTGCCTCATGGGAGAGGTGGCCCGTTCCAATATCACTTCATTGAGGAGCACCAGCACATTCAGTTTTCTTCTGCCAGGTAAGTGTCCTTTGGCCTCATTTACCTAGTTTTGCAAATGCTCCAGGCAAATGTGGCTTCTAGTATTTAAAGGGGCTGTCCACCCCTCTTTTCAAAAATTCATATATTGTAGATTACCCCCCAAAACATAGAGATCTTTAGTCTAGTCTAAAGCTATAAATTGGCTCCCACACAGAGCTATTATACTTACATGCTCCTCGCTCCACCGCCGCTTCCGGGTTCTTAGTCTCCACTGTCTCCACTGTGGCTGCTGTGTTCTTTTTATGTTCTTGAGCAGCCGCAGTGGAGACTGCTCTGGGAATGGCAGTCAGTGATTGGCCGTGACGTCACACTGACTGCCTTACCCGGAAATGCGATTTAAAGCTTTTGGCCAAAACGAACTTTAGGTTTTGGGGGGTTATCTACAATATATGTATTTTTAAAGAAAGGGGTGGACATTCTCTTTAATACCAGATTTGCTCCTGGGGGTAAATCCCAAAAGGAATTTTACAACAGCGCAACTTTAAGTCCATCCATTAGATGGCCTTAAATTGTGGGGTTAAAAGTGGTACAAATCCTTTATTAAATACAGAGCGTCCGTTGCATGGGTGCTTTTGGCGAAGTTTAGTCCCTTTTTTTAGCACATCAGCCTGGGTAAATTAAGCCCCTTGACTGTATTAAATATTGGCAAAAGACACCCGTGCAACTGGCGCACTGTATTTAATAAAGGATTTGCACCACTTTTAACTCCACAATTTAAGACCAGCTGATGGCTAATTAAATACTAGAAGCCACATTTGCCCAGAGACATTTGTGAATCCGGGTATGTAAGCCCTATTTTGCATTGCCTGTGCCATTTTAAAGGATTTTTGGAAGTAGTGCAGCGCAAGCAATGCAATAAAATTAGTGATGATTTTTGCACTTTGCATGAAAATTAAAGCCTTTTCAATTGTGGCTTTAAAGCCATGCAAAATATCACAACTTACTGCTCACATTCATACGATGTAATAATGGTGCTGGTAAGTCGAGACAAGGAAATATTACATTTCCCGCAGAGTTCTGAAGCACTGTAGAAGACGGACAGAATCAGTTTTCTTCATGCTGGTGCTCCTCACAGAAATAATATTGGGAGACAGGAATTACCTGCCACAGTGCCACAGGTACTTTTAATTTTAACTGTTTTTTTGTTTTGTTTTTTAAACTTTATATAAGTAAATTAACTTAAATATTACTGCATCGCATGTGCCGAGCTGGCCGTGCTATTGATTTGTAGCTACCAATCAGATGTTATCTAACTGCAGTAACCCAGTAAAAAGCTAACATCTGGCTGGTTGCTGCAAAGGTGGACTTTTGCACCAGCGTCAGCCCCCTAATTTTACACTTTAGGCTACATTATCCTTTTCGAAGCAGAAAACTACATTTTTTAAAATTCATTTTAACTAGAAATATTTTCTTGCTTCCTTCTGGCCTGACTTTTACACACAGTTTACATCTGGCAAACATGTTTGTAGCTTACCGTAGTCAAATAGATATGATAGCTGCCTTCAATTTTATTCACATTGTATGTGTATGAACTGACATTTTTTATCTTGTCATGTTATATTATTAGGTTTCTAAATGATCTAGTCCCACAGCCCTTTAAGCAGCAACGTTCAAATTTAAACTTAACTTCCCCTTTGATCAAAACTCAAATGTATGTGTTCATTGACATTAAAAGAGAATGTGATGAAAGATTGGGGTTTAGATTAAAAACATGATGTCCTATGAACCTGTGTTTATGTGCTGCGGTTTGAGTTTCCTGTGAAACTGCTAATGTTGGTATCAAACTGCAGACAGATCAACATGAAATGAAAGATTAACCAAAGGATTTTATTTTTTGGCTTTTTATTAACCTGCATTTTATATGAGTGTCACTGCTTTTGATTTAGGCTGTAAAATGTCCATACAGTCTATACATATGTACCGAAATATACACAATAAAACCTCCCTGTACATCAGTAAATGAATTCCTTAGTCTGGTCACAACCTCTGTCATCAGTTAATCAGAAATCTAAATCTTACACGGTGCACCCTACAGTGAATGGATTCTCTATTACACAAACCCCCAGGAGAACCAAGCAACACTTACTGTTTGGTGTAATAGAATTATAACCTTCACATCATCAGCCTAACAAGCACCACTTGGATGTTAAAAAAAAGAAACAAGAAGTTTAACTGAGACAGACAAAACCTGGTTAGATGCCAGAACATAAACTATCACTTTTTATTCCTTTAATTCCCTATCTCCTGTGCTTTGCTTAATATTCGATTAATCTCTAATAAATCCAGTAAGAGTCATAATTCTTTTTTCTCAAAACCTTTTCTTCTTCTCGTCTTACTGAAACCTGGCCCTCCCAGCATAACCCTTATGCTGAGGTTACCCTTTCTCAGGGAGGTCTTCATCTCTCCTATACACCTCATTTCTCTTGGTGTTGGATAGGCCTCCCAATTTCTTCAACATATCGATTCCATAACAGCAGTAACTCTCTGCATCTCTCCCCCCAAACAGACCCCCGTCTTCCTCACAGACTTCTTCCCTGCAGCACACTCTTATGCAATCTGTTGTGTGCTACCTAGTGGCTGAAAAGCGGTACTTCAGTGTCCATGGTGTGTCCGTAAGTTGGGTTAGTATAAGATTACCTCCCTTCCCCTTCACTTCATTGAAGTTTAAAGGGTATGTCCACCCTAAAATTAAATTTTTTATATAACATTCCCCCTGGGCTTCCAGCCCTAACCGCATTATTTTTTTTTTAGAAAGCCCCCCAAACTCTACTTACCTCCCCTCTGTCCTCCGCCGTGCTCCCGGCCCTCTGCATGCGAGGAAATGCAAGCAGAGGGGCGGGACTGGCAGCCGCGTCTGTGATTGGCTGAGCGGCAGCCAATCACGGACGCGGCTGCCGGCAGCTAACTTCAGCGGAGGAAAGCGGAGAGGTAAGTAAAAGTTTGGGGAGCTTTCTAAAAATAAAAATTATGCGGTTGGGGCTGGGGGACCAGGGGGAAGGATATATTAAAGGGGATTTATGCTAGGGGGAGGGATAGCAGAATGGGAGGGAGGGAGAGGGAGGGGGGAGAAGGGCTGCAGTACGCATGGC